>CASCJU010000035.1:0-17050 GCA_949152495.1 Lasius fuliginosus | reverse complement strand
CCTTTCCAGTGCCTTGGACAAAGTGCAGAGTAACGATATCGGTCGGAAATCTGTGACAGAAATAGGGGACTTGACCTTCGGAAGAGGTCTGATCAATGCCAACAAGAGAGAGAGAGAGAGAGAGAGAGAGAGAGAGAGAGAGAGAGAGAGAGAGAGAGAGAGGGAGGGAGGGAGGGAGGGAGGGAGGGAGGGAGGGAGAGAGAGAGGGAGAGAGAGAGGGAGAGAGAGGGAGAGAGAGGGGAGGGGAGAGGGAGGGGGAGAGGGAGAGAGGGAGAGGGAGAGGGAGAAAGGGTGAGGGAGAGGGTGAGGGAGGGGAGAGAGGGAGAGAGAGAGAAGGAGAGGGAGAGAGGAAGCGGGAGAGGGAGGGGGAGAGGGGGAGAGGGGAGAGAGAATAGTTCGACGCGGGCAGATTCTCTCTGACGCAGGGCTCCAGCGTAACGCACATGGTCCTTTGTAAAACCCCCCTCCCATCGCTTCGCCACGCGCCAAGTATCATCGCGTTAAACATTTAGGACGTCTCTTCTCGCCGCGCTCTTTCACTCGCGCCGATCTTTTTTAATTATTTTCATTAATTGTCTTACTTCATTAATTATAATTCGCATTTATGATCAACTTTATTAATTATTGTGAAGATATATATATATATATATATATAGAGAGAGAGAGAGAGAGAGCGCCAGAAAGCAAAATATAATAATATTTATTTAACTCACCTTTTTGCCAAGAAGTGTGTTGTGTATGTGGGTGTTCTTTACTATTTGTACTAGTCAGAACAAGGTGGGTTCACTGATATACACAAAATGTTAGAATATATATTTCTTTAATCAAAAGGTAATATGTTGACGCCGTGGTGCCAATACAGGGTATCGATCATGTAACTTTTCCCTAGGGCGAAAATGTGAAAAGTGAAAAATTTCGCCACGATTTCATCATGATTTCGCCAATTTCGCATTGATTTCAATAGCGAAATTTTTTACTTTTCATGTTTTTGCCTTAAGGAAAAGTTACATGATCGATACCCAATACGAAATTGGCAAAATCATGACAAAATTGTGACAAAATTTTTCACTTTTCACATTTTCGCTCTAGGGAAAAGTTACATGATCGATACCCAGAGAGTGAATCGCGTGGCCGGCATGCTGCTGCCGCCAGGTCGCATGGCTGGTCCGCTAGGCGGATTCGCATGAGCCACCAATCAGGCTTCAATCGCGCATGGGAACAAATCATGCGCGTACAATCTTAATATATATATTGAAACATACATAACAAAGTGTACTTGGTTTACAAAATTCCTTAACCACACATACCTTTCATACTCACAATTATTCCTTTTATACCTCTAAGACTAGTTTATTTTATCACAGTCTTTCTAGAAAGCAAAATATAGAATCGATTCTTTTCAGCAAAAGAATCGTTAATTGTCGTCAATAATTTTTAACTTTTACTTTAAGCCGTTAAAATGAAAGGCTTTTTATATTATAATTTCAGTTTCAAAAATAATAACACCATAAAACGTCTTTATATTAGAAATTCATTTAATACGAAGCGTCTTACGTTGACGGACACCCTGTATACAAAAGACAGAGGATCGTGTTACCGACACTTCGTGCACATAGCACGGAACGCAACCGAAAATGTGCACATTGTGAGTTACCATTGAGAACATTCGTGGACATTGGCTACGTAGTTCAATGTGCACGTTTTCTATGTCCACAGAGGGCGTATCGCTTTCAGGGACCTAAAACCGGGGCGTGACGTCTCTCAGGTTTCTCTCTGGTATATATAAACATATAACGAATATGGACTTGACTTGTCGGAATTCTAGCTTAACTATTGAGTATTTGCTCGGTCAATTGAATACAGCCAGACAAGAGATTAATAATTTAAGGTACTTTAAAAAAGTTTTTCGTTTTAATCATGTGTATATATATATATATATATATATATATATCACATTACATATAATATCAACATGTACTTATTTTATTTAATTATTTTGTTTCTACTGATGTTTTATTATTATATAGATACACATTCACTTTTGTGTTTATACATTAATTTTACAATGATATCGCGCATTTAGCACAAAATATGATTGGTGGTTACCATAGATTATTTTATTGCATGTATACATAAAACATTGTTATCAGATAGATGGCCACAGGTTTAGCTAAATATAAGATTAGTATAAAATGATATTAGCCGAAAAGGGGGGGGGGGGTGCAATTGAAATTTAATATATAAACTGACTTTATCTAAATCAATTACCAAGACAATACATTTTAACAGAAGTTTGATTTAATACATTACAGACAACAAGTGAAAGGTCTAAGGTATATACTTGACAAAGATGTTGATAATATTAAACGCTTCTTAGAGTTGCAAACAAATGCAGAAGCCTTTTCACACTCTAAGCTAATAGCTTTAGAAGAAGCAAAGCCTGGTACAAGTAAAGATCAAGACATTCTCAAATTAAAACCTATTGGTATTATTTCTACTTGGTTTCCCAACAAGAGAGCAACCCCACGACAACCTGGAATATGCGGAAAAGTTCCAGGGAAATTAACACTTTATAATTCTGTATTTACAAATCCAGATCATGCACTACAGGGTTTGCAGGATTTTTCACATATGTGGTAAGAATAGCATAATTTTGTTTGAAAAAATAATTTTAATGTTATTGAGAAAACAAATAATAATCTTTGCTTCCTCCTTTCAATAGGATTTTGTTCCATTTTCATAGAAATGATTCAACGCACACTCGTGCAAAAGTGGCACCGCCACGATTAAATGGGATAAAAACAGGGGTATTTTCTACACGTTCTCCACATCGGCCATGTCCTATCGGCCTAAGTTTAGTTAAAATTCTAAAAATTGAGAATTATACAATTTATTTTGAAGGTGTTGATATGGTTAATCAGACCCCTGTTCTAGATATAAAACCATATATACCACAATACGATAGCCCGTTACATATTGAGAAATTAAGTAATAGGCTAAGAGAGAATAATATGAATGTCTCAGATACATTTCACAATACGGGAGAAACCATTAACTTAAGTGAAGACCAATCAACTGATCTTTGTAATGATGATACAAACAGTAGTGGGCAAGCTGAATTTGATATTTCCAGAGATGAGGAAATAGCTTTGAGACTCCAGGTAGAAGAATTTCAAGCGTATCCAAATCTTGATGGCTATGATATTACAAGACAACCTTCTCAATTGATGGAAGCTTATGCTAATAATGCTACTTCATTACAAACTGATACTGCAGATATTACGCATAGAGAACCAAACCAAATACAAGGTAGGACACCTGATATGAGATTAGATTTAGATTATTCTATTGAACAGAATGCTGAAATATTAATAGCCGAATCACAGACAGATTCTATTAGCGATTTGAATAGCAGGTTACAAGATGTAGATATAAATAATCCTAGCAATACAGATTCAACATACATAGAGAGAGATAATGAAATAGATTATACCGAGAATCAGTTTTTACGCAACTCTAGATTATTGGACGGAGCAGATGGTCCGAGTACAGTTTGTGGTACAGATATAGATTTAGTCAATCATCATATGTTGCATGCAAGAGTCGACAATTCTCCTGTAAGAATGGGAATACGTGAAGCACCTGATGGAGAAGAAGGACTTGAGTCTCAAAGTTTGACACCATCGCGAACTTTACCGGATATTCACGCAGCAACAACCGTATCGTCTGTACCGATGAATACGGCGATAGAAGATAACTTTTCTGAGATAAGAGTACCAAACTGGATCTTGCAGCCTCGTACAACAACACTTTCAGTGATTTTCAATGAACGTGCTTTGATGCAATTAAACGAGATTTCAGATGATAAAGTTGATGAACAAAAACAAGCTATAGAAAATGTATTAAGAGAAGATCCTAGATCGGTATATTTAAGGCAAAGATGGGGTAGCCAATTTTACACTTTTTTAATATATGATCTGCACATCACATGTAGATTTGACGATAGTAGAGGTATCGTTACTGTATTCCAGGTGCGACATGCGGGTCGTACTTGCGATTGTGGTGAGCCTGAATGGCAATGCTTAGGACACTCTCCTTTATCTTAATATATTATATGGATGTGAAATAGAGCAAACATTTTGGGAAGCAGAAGAGAAAGAGAAGAGCAAAATACTATTTCTATATCATGATTTAGCATAATTAATTTATGTGCATTTCCATACTTCAGAAATCTTCTTGTAAAATAATTTTGCTTTTTATAGTAATTATTTTAGCTAATAGAATATTTATTATAATGAAATGTTTTATGATTTAAATTTAACTTTTTTTAATGCAAATGTACAAGTTCCTACATTTTGTTATCATATTAAATTATCACTTGTATAATTAAATTTCTATTGTAAAGAATTTATAGAAAGTAACGAAAAAGAAAAAAAGAGCGCATAAAAAAAGAGAACATATATTTTATGCATTTTTAAAATTAGAAAAAATGTAATAGAGAATATAATTTTTTTCTTTTTTAGAATAAGTATGGTATGATTCTATAATAATATTCTGTGAATATCTATATACATATTTATTTATGTATACATTCGTATAGTAGAATCTGCACCTGCAGAAAATACCCATGGTTCAATGGGATGGAACATGATGTCCAAAATACCAAAATCATTATATGATTCATGGTTACATAATCTTTTCAATGGCACAATTAGTGGATTTTGTAAAAGATCACTGAAAAAAAAGATACAACGATTAAATATACATATATGTAAAAAAATTCCCCATATTGGTTATATCTTACTTGTACACCATTCCATGAGACACAATAAGTCCCCTATCATCAGCTCCAGAGGCGAATAGAGGATATTGTTTGTGAAATGCTACAGCACGTACACCGGTTCCATGTAATCGCAATGTTTGATAAGGTTTAGTACTTAAATCCAAATCGAACCAAAGCATTTTACGATCGTATGTTGCTACCAAGACATTATCACCTCCTAAAATTTATATTGACGATCACGCATTAAAAACATACATATATAATTGATACAAAATATGTAAATATAGCTTACCAGAATGAATAGCCATTGTTGATATCCATTGTGAATTGGATAATAATTTCTTAATCATTTCCTGTTTTACAAGATCATATATCCTCACGTTCCTTTGTGTCTGAGGAAAAAATAAATAACAATCTATTTAAAAAAAAGATTGAAGTATTAATATTATTAATATTTTTTAGCAAGTTACTATTACTTACTGCAACGAATAAATATGGTCTAATTGGATGAAATAACACGCATTGTATTAATCCCTTTGATTTACTAAAAGGCAATTGAGATCTCCGTTTTGACAACTGATTTATCAACACTGATCTATTTTGGCCATCTGGCATTACAGTAGCAAAATAATCCCCTTTTCCATGCCACGTTACTTGTTTTACAGTTTTAAAATTATTTAGAATTATCCTAATTCCAGTGGTCCAGTGTTCCCTTTCTACTTGCTCCCACTGTACTGCACTTTGCACTCTGTCACTTACTAATACCATATAACATACGTTAATCTCGTACACATGTAATCTTGTCTCAAGAAAGAAATCTTATAAATATATACTTAATAATCTTTTATTTAAAGATTATTTTTAAAATAGACTATATAAACAATATTGCTTGGATTATTGATACCTATTTTTTCACTCTGTGGTATTATCTCCATAAGCTGATCAGTTTTGCTGATAATAACATCATCTCCGACTTCAGGATTTATTAAAAGAATCTTTTTATCAGCTGCGACAGCTATCAATGATACAGCTTGGTTTGGACACCAGGCAACACTTCTAATAATACCACCACAGGGCACTGTTTTTAAGCATCTGCCAGTGTTCACTTCCCATACTGTAAAAATAATACATCTCTTATATTCTACATGTAAAGTGTGTAATTTATAAATATATACATATTAATAAATATAAATTAATAGTAATACATATAGCATAATAATTATTTACATAAATTATATATATAATGGTAACATGTAATAAATATAAATTAATGTACATATATGTGATGAGCTGTATATGTAACTCACTCTTCAATAACATGTCATCTCCACCAGAAGCAATAAACTGACCACCTGGTTCTGCAGTAATACTTCTGATCATATCTGTATGTCCTTTAAATATCATGAACATTGTTGTTGGAAATGGCTGCAAATCTTTTGGACTGGGCAATTGTGGAACCAAAGCTTCAGGCTCTATTGTCAATCTCATCTTTAATGCTCTAGGACATAGGTACAGATCTAAACACCTCTGAAATCTTTCCTTGATATATCTGGGGTATGCTGGTACTTCTCGAAGAGAACTGAACTTTTGTGGTATAAAATGTAATTTTCTCTTCCATGGAGTTGTTTTCAATTTATTCCATTCTTTAAGTTCTTTGTTATCAAATAAATATTCCAATGGAGGATTATAGCTTTCTGCATGACCAGGTAAATGTCTTTTAGGTGCAGGAATATGCTTATGGATTCTACGCATTTCTTCTGCCTGATCATCAGACTGCCACAACATATAAAATTGTGGGCCCTGATCTTTCTCCCTATTTTTCTGCATCTCAACAGTAGATTTTATCCAACCCATCTTGAGAGCATGTACCAATTTTGACACCTTTCTAGCTTCAATTTTAGATGGTAAGAAAGAACGTTTATGTTCTGGAAATTTCCGAAGAGGCGTTTTCATTACTTCGGAAGTGAACCAATCCACCCATGGCTGTGCAATTTAAAACATAAAATAATAAAATTTTTTCACATATAATCACACAAAACACAATAAAATATAAAACCATAAAACACAATATATCCTTAAATTAAATTATTGTAAGTATAGCTTACCACATATTCATCAAATTGAACGTCAGGTATTTTTTGCTTTTGAATTCTTACAATTAAGTCTATATCTGTTTCACTTAATATAATATTCTGACCAGTTTGAGAATCTTTTATAGTTCTCCAAAAGTCAGGATCCTCCATTCTTTTCAAAAAGTTATCTAATTCATCGCCCTTTTCCGGCTTTGGAATTTTCTTACCCTCCCAATCATAACCAAGATGATTATAATCATCGTACCATTTCATCGGCACATTTCCAACTGTGTTACAAATATCTTCTTGATCGGAACTATCATACTCATATTCATCTTCATCACTAGACAAATTTTTAGTTTGTGTTTTGTTACAGGTATCATCTTCATATGCCGGTGTTTCTGAGTTTTTAGAATTCTCATCATTTTTCAATGTATTTAATGATAAAATTTCTTTTCTCGCTGATATTGTAGCTTTAGATATTACAGATTTTTTACCTTTATTCTTAATCTTTAATTTACTCTTGTCATTTTTTAGTGTAATTTGTGAATTCTCTTGTGTTCCTTTATAAGAATTATTCATTGTTTTATTATCTTCTGAATCTTCAGTATCTGTAGATTCATAATCTGATTCAAGTTTATTATCTTCGTCATCAGATTGAAAAACAATGGGATCTTGCTCTTCATCTGAATTGAGTATATCTGCATTAGCTTCTACTTCTTCATCCGTGGAATCTTCATCATTGATATGAGCTTCTAACAAATCAATGCCTGAATTCTAAATTGTTAAAAAATCATGTTTCATTATTACCATATTAATAATTTTTATTTTGAATTAGATGTAATAAAATCAATAAGTATAATATATAATGTATAGAATATGTATACAATGTATAGAATAAGATATAAATTAAGATTTAAATACAGGGTTATATATTAAAAATGATTCATCCAATTTTAAATAATTATAACTATATATTTTTGAAGTTTACAAGTGCATAGTGATTAGTGATACATCACCAAAACAAAAACTGTCTAATTTTATATTTTATTGTATAATATAAAATAAGAATATATATAGAACATAAATGTATAGCAATAGACAATACCTGTGCATTTATTACACATGCATCATTTTTAGTTTCTTCATTTTCTCGCGATGTCTGATTAATGTGTTTTCTTTTTAAGACTTTCTTTCCCATTTTCTTTAATATTTACTGATGTAAAACTTTTAAGTATAAGTCATATGTATTATTATTCCACAAACCACGTGTATTATTATAACGTTCATAGATATCCGTCCGTTGAATAAAGTACTATACAAAAATCGAGAGCGTCCCGTTTGACCACGGGGCCTATTAGGCCGAAATCACACGGTGCGTAATAGGATTGCGGAATAGAGAGTGCGTCATTGAAGCAACCAATCAGCACTATTCCGCATTTTTCTATCCCGCATGTTTTTCCGTGCCCTGTGCACACGGTGCGTGAAAGACATGAAAATGACGCGTTCCGGGAAAGAAATACATAATTAAAAAAATAAGTATTTCACCGAAACAGTAATATTTACTAATTTTATTCAAGTATACTATTTAAAATATTGAAATAAATATTATTGCGACAGTATTGAATAAATTTAATTTAAAATTATATTATTACAAAAATTGTTTTTGAATCCTATGACGCATTTTTGGTCATTTTTCCGTATCATGTGCACAGAGCACACAAAATTATGCGTAATGCGTCATTATTTCTATAATATTTCTTGATGCTTATTGCACACTTTAATTGATTTTATTAGTTTTCAAGCAAAAGTTTACAAGTATTATAATTATCATGGATAATAAATTAATGATGGTGACTGAAGTTATTAAACACCTAATAAAGATATACTTGAAAACTCCAATAATGCAGTATAAAAAGGAGAAAGTTAGGTTAACTTTAATCAAGTTATATTCAATTTATGTTGCCTTATCAGAGAAAAATTCGCACAAAAGAAGTGTATGGGTCAGGCCCATTTATTCAGCAGAGCAGCGGTTTCGCCAAGGTGATAGCGACAATTTAATTACTATGCTGAAGGAAACTGATCATTCGTTCTATTTTAATTATTTAAGAATGGATGTTAACACCTTCGAGCATCTTCTTTTAATAGTAGCCCCTAGAATTGAAAAAGAAACAAATATTAGAGAACCGATTCCTTCTTATAGTTGTGTTACTTAAGTTACTTAGGTTACTCGTTACTCTACGCCGTTTACTTTAACCTCAAATACGACTAGGACACAACAGGACGCAATGATACTCTCTATTCCGCAGGATGTGGATTGCAGAATAGCGCTGATTGGTTGCTTCAATGGGTGCGTTCAGCAAGCAAAACCGTTAGGTAGCAATCGAACGTGATTGGTTTCTACTTTCAGAACCAGCAAATTAGCGTTGAATGTCAGCGGAAAATCTAATAATGTTGCCCAACTGTTGCGCTTGCTGAACGCACCCAATGACGCACTCTCTATTCCGCAGTCCTATTACGCACCGTGTGATTTCGGCCTTACGGTTCTTGAGTGAGCTCACTCACTTTTCACATTCTCATGTCACGTGACTTTGTTCACCCAATTACGGATGTGTCGAGTGGAACTGCGAGATCACTAGGCACTTCCGGGATAGTGATCTCACATTTTCACGAAGGCTGATGGCAGAGAACGAGACGATTACATCTCGTTCTCTGCCATATCCTAAATATAATTGACAAATGTGTAAAAGTGCGCAAATACTGAATCAACATCAATTAGAAGTATGGCCTATTGTCAATCACATATTGAACGCATCACAATACATAATCATAATTTATTAAGTAATATTGATCACGATTAATATTTTAATAGATAACAGCGCGATAAAGAAAGACATCAGTTTCAATCAAATCCGTATCGTTTATAAAAATCGTAAATCTAATTCTCAATAAAAATTAATAAATTTAAGGATTATTTTTGCGTTCTTATTAAATAAATGCTGAAATAAAGTCAAATATGATGATATAATTTTCCTCTTCAATTTTATAATCAGTCTTATAATCAATTTTATTATATGCTGACTAATGTTTTTCATGTTTTACAGAATGTAAATTGCATCTCGTAGTCTTCTACGTATCCTCAGTATTGTATTTTCACGATTGCGCCTAAATCACTAATAACAAGTGCTCCATTTTACTTGATTTCACCTTTTCACTTCGAAATTTCATGTCGAGTCCGCTCACGCGAATAATCTCGTATTTTCACGAGGTGAGATCAACCGTAATTGGGTGAGTTACTCACTTTCGTCATTTTCACCCAATCCGAGAACCGTAATAGGCCCCCACGTTGCTTTTGACCACAGTCAGCCACAGCCAATTATATTGACCGGTGTATAGGGTTTTTTACTAGGTCTACCTATCAGAGGGTTCTGTGGTCAAAAGCAACGTGGTCAATCGAATCCCACTCTACAAAATCACGTGTAAAATACTTTTTTTATTTGTATCATAGACAAAAAATTCATAGATGTAGCCTTTCGGTAGAAGTTGTGGAGAATACTCCACAGATAGCGGATCTACAAGGCGAGAACCAATCAGAACTTGAAAACAAGTAGTACCTAGATGAGCGCTAATAGTACGCTAGAATATATACTATATATAAAGCCCATCGCACAATATAAAAGGTCTGTTCGTGTTGCTTGCACTTTTTGTACTCAGTCTTCGCTTTCTCTTTCTCTCTAATGCCAGACTATATATTTGTTTCGTTTTAAGGGGAAAAAATTTTGGGGATTTCAGTCAACACGAACAAACCTAAAAGCATAGTATAATTAGTATGTTCACTCCGAGCTTTTTTCGGGTTCGCGTCGATCCCTCTGCGCATCGCCATTTTTTGGGGGGGGAACCAATCAGACAATTGTTGTATGTGTGGTAATGTAAAATCAGAGAGGTTATTAGTCACAACATGTATATGTATACTAGACTGCTAACTTCGCCAAAATACATGGCCCCCAAAAGTATGTACAACACACATGTACACATGTGTCATATGTACAACACACTTTCGTCTGTAGACATCGGTCATATCACATTGTCACGTCTGGGTGACCTTTCTCTCACTAGACTCGGTTAGCAAGAGAAAGAAGCTCTCTATTTTTTGAAAGGCAACCTGCTTACACCGGTTATACCCTAGGGACGCCGAGAGCAAGGACTGAAGTGATCTAAAGAGTGAAATGAGACTCGGGTGGTAATTATTTACTAGAAATTCACCAGAATTATACGTACCTGTATAATTACGTGCGTTAATGCTGTTTTATGATTCGGGGTTTTAAAGATTTGCTAGAAGAACAGTTAGTTGGTCTACATCCAAATATCCTTTAAAATAATCATCAATTAATCCAATTATTATTTCTGAAACGTCATTCGGTTCGCTGGTTATCGTGTCATTAATTTCCTCGTCTGAATACAAGGGTATCATCTGTAATTTACAGAATAATTGTGAATTTGTTTCTTAATATATTAAATAATGATTATTAGAACTTAAGTATACCGTAGGGGTGTGTAATGTGATTTATCGATTACAAATCTAAGTTTTGGGCATACTGATCTATGCTAAAATGTTTATCCTCAGATAATTGTGATTTTAACTGGGATATTAAATCTTTCGGCAAGATCTTTGTTTGGTTGACTTTGTTACTCTCTTTTTGGTGCTCTTTGCATGCTATTAATTCTGGTGAATTTGGTTTCGAACCATTAGAATCATTTAATGTCAGTAATTCAATGCTAGAATTATCAATGATTTCCGTATTGAGTTCAACTTCTGAATTAGATATTTCGTGGGGGGAGCCAATAAATATTTCAGACTGAGTCGTAAGTGTTGAGGTTGCAAGAGTCGAAGAGAAATTGTCGGTAGAGTCTGCGTAAGACTGAGTTCCGAATGCCTGTCGGTTGACCCAGATTAAATTTGAAGCACGCTGTATAGTACGTGCTCTTTTATCGGCACGATTAGCATGTGTCTGTTTACCGGCTCTATGTTTACGCTTCTTCCGGATGGTTTGTCTATACGCCGGGTTAACCATCTACAAGGGTGTAGTAGGATGATGAGACTAAATAAAATGATAGAATTAAC
The DNA here is from genome assembly GCA_949152495.1 of Lasius fuliginosus. Taxonomy (NCBI): domain Eukaryota; kingdom Metazoa; phylum Arthropoda; class Insecta; order Hymenoptera; family Formicidae; genus Lasius; species Lasius fuliginosus. The sequence continues at coordinate 5,073 of CASCJU010000035.1, read as the reverse complement.
GTTGATAGATTTTTAAGGAATGTTGACTAACTATTTGAAAGAAAACTCTGAAATATTTAAATAAGTTATAATTGACAATTATTAAGAATACAAAATCTAAAATATTTAAATGAGTTTTAAGAAATTTTAATTGGAAGGTAAAACATTAATTAATATTCTAGAATTATTATGTATCTGTGGCCTTATCCACTATCGTGTAGTTGATTATTAGAACCTTGAAGATTAGAAATCCTATTTGAGAATTTGGGAATTAGACATTTCGTAGATAAGAATATCTATTAGTTGGAGGGATAGATAAGGATTTTCCTTTATAGAAGGATAGTATCAACATTATAATAATATCTTCATGTAATTCTAGTTTTTTTATTATAGAAAATGCTTTATAATTTTAAATTTCTCTGTTGTCAATCCTTTAAGTACGAGATAGGGGCAAGGGATATGTTATGATTCCTGGCAGCGAATGCCGGGATAGTTATGAATCCTGGCAGCGAATGCCGGGAGATGTTATGAATCCTGGCAGCGAATGCCGGGAAATGTTATGATTCCTGGCAGCGAATGCCGGGATAGTTATGAATCCTGGCAGCGAATGCCGGGAAATGTTATGAATCCTGGCAGCGAATGCCGGGAGATGTTATGAATCCTGGCAGCGAATGCCGGGAAATGTTATGATTCCTGGCAGCGAATGCCGGGATAGTTATGAATCCTGGCAGCGAATGCCGGGAAATGTTATGAATCCTGGCAGCGAATGCCGGGATAGTTATGAATCCTGGCAGCGAATGCCGGGAAATGTTATGAATCCTGGCAGCGAATGCCGGGAAATGTTATGATTCCTGGCAGCGAATGCCGGGATAGTTATGAATCCTGGCAGCGAATGCCGGGAAATGTTATGATTCCTGGCAGCGAATGCCGGGATAGTTATGAATCCTGGCAGCGAATGCCGGGAAATGTTATGAATCCTGGCAGCGAATGCCGGGATAGTTATGAATCCTGGCAGCGAATGCCGAGAAATGTTATGAATCCTGGCAGCGAATGCCGGGAAATGTTATGATTCCTGGCAGCGAATGCCGGGATAGTTATGAATCCTGGCAGCGAATGCCGGGATAGTTATGAATCCTGGCAGCGAATGCCGGGAAATGTTATGAATCCTGGCAGCGAATGCCGGGAAATGTTATGATTGGAAACGAGGATTGGAGGACGTCGGAGTGACAACAGCAATATTAGTAATATATTAAGATCTAAATTCTGTCTAATATCGATACTTATAGATGATAGTGAAATTGTGAGGACATATAATTTAATAATGACTGACGAAAAAGAACTGTCAGCTTCATGCCAGTGCTTGACAGAGGGGTTTCTTTATTATACACGGAGTAAGATTATCGCTACGAGCACGTGAGATGCTGAGCGACGATGGGATGAGAGATGAGGTAATTGATTAAAGTAGGATGTCAGTCAGTAGCAGATTTCTTAATCTTCACTAAGATACGGCGTGCTCGGGTAAGGGGAGTTATAATTACTTACCGTATGGTAGCGGTGAATCTCCAGTTTTGGTGTACGTGTCTCTACCTTCGCTCCTGGAGGACCTCGGTCACGGCGAAATAGGTTGAATTTAAGTACTCGAAATTACGTACAGGATCTTTTATTCGGATTTTACACTATTAAGAAATCTAACGCACGACTGACAGTAATGAAAAAGATTAGAAGTCCGTCGGTGCGGACGCACAGAGATTTGTCACAGCTTGAATATGATCTCGAATAAGATATGCTTATGATCGGATATTCTTAATGATTAAGTGCACTAACGACTGGGCAATGAATAATGAACGAATGGCTCCCGGAGCTCGAAATTAGCGGTTTATATACCGATGAGACAACGGCGATTCGAGCCGTGCTTTGGTGACGCGTGGAACATGCATGGGTCATCGGTCATTTGAAGGACTTTGGGGTGGTTATGGGGAGATAACTCTTCGAGAAGAGTGCGTTATAAATTCCTTTTAACTGAGCCGCCGGGTAGCGACGAGAACGTGCTCGAATTTTTCCTATTGAATGTTTACATGTATTGACACTCTCCGGAGTGACATCGATAAACAGAGAGTCGGCTGATCTTAGTGTCCGCGCTACCGGGCTGCTTACATCACTCGATCTAAAATTTTTATAACTTAACGCTGGAATGTTTTATAATGCTAAGCAACATAAAATGTTAAACTTATATCTAATTTTCTGTTTATAGAATCAATTTATAATAATTTACTGTCAGCTTGGTCATTTAACGAGAGTTAATTAAATTTCGACATTTTACTATTACTACAGGCTTCTATAAATGACCTTTATTATTATTTTCAATTATAAAAGACTGTTTGCAAATTATTATATACGGGGTATGATTCCATAAAGTATAACATATACAATAATATTTGAATGGACTATCAGGTTAGAGTAGCGCGTTTTACACAAATAAATTAGTTATTTTCGAAGTCATAATTGTTGTTTATTGAAATTTTGTTTGAATAATTTAGTTATTTATTTGAAAAGGTTTAACACAATTTCAATGGTCGTTCTTAATTATTATTAATTGTTTACAAGAAGCTGTTTTCAATAAATTGTTATGACTTCGTTATTTCCTATATTTATTGTAACAGAAGCTCGATTAATATTTGAATATCATATTGAAGCGCATTATCGTAAGCATGACTTATCGCTAATTTCCTAAGTCATGGAATTATTTCGTAACAACTTGCTTTTGGCTAAGTTATTTGTTTAGTTATTTATTAAAATTGAATTTATAGAAACTAAAATGAATTCAGAAATTATAGTTGTTTATTTGTTAAGAATTGCTTCTAGCGAGTTATTATATTCCATAATTCCAAGGAATAGCACATATATCCTTAAATCTGTATTAAAGTATTTAATTTCTTAAAAAGAAGTAGAATTCACACGCAGGTTTGTTCTATAAGATAACCGCTGGTTAGTTCTAGAGCGCTACACGCGTGTGGTTAGGTTCTAGGGACGGCGCTTGATTGGGTTGCGTTGCTAGTTCCAAAATAGAGCTTCCGGATTGGTCGCAGCGCGATTAAATAGGGAAGTCTTAATTTCCTAGAGTTAGTAACTAAAAATAAAAGCGTATGAGGTAAGAAAATTAAATAATTGACGAACAATAATAGAAGTCGCTAATAACTGAAAATAGAACAAGTAGATTACACTATTGCTCCATATTTTATAAGTAAAAGCATTTCTTAATTATTATTGTAAATATGGGTTTGAAAAAATGGCGGGACGTCACAACATATACAGCACACTCCTCTTCTTTACCACTTACACTGCACATGCGCAGATGCTCACTCGCCTCTGTAGTACATACTTTTCGGGGTCCATTTTTTCGTACAGTATATAAGGGAGTTAGCGGTCTAGTATACATATAGATGTCTGTGTTATTAGTCCAAATTAGTCCAAAAACATGGCGGAATATCACGTGATCGACGACAAAAAGATCAAAGTGCCGACAGAGAGTGAACATACTAGTTATACTATGCTAAAAGTACAAGCAATAGGAACAGGGAATAGAAATTATTCACCAATAGGAGCAGGGAATAACATCTATTCCCTAATTATATTAAGCTGATCCGAGAATCGAGAGAAAATTAAAATTTCTATTTTGCATTTAATCGGGTTGAAAATAATCTTACTGGATTAATCAGATTTTGGCGATTAAAACGACATCAAACACGACATAAATCGGATAATTTTTAACTAGATATAGGGTGAAGAATCTTACAATTAGTCTTCGAAGCGAAAATATAACGTCAAGCGGAGCGCACCTATTATATGTTTATTTTCAAAAGACTACGCATCCAATCGAATTTATAAATAAAAAATTAATTAAATTAATAGTAAGTAAAAAATAAATTAATATAAAAAGCTATAAATTAAAATCATAATTTGATTAAAATGCATGATTGCTTAAATGCTTGATTCCTTTGTTCCAAGAATAAGAAAAAAGTGAAAGTAATTTATTGCATATATTTTCTACATTATATTCAATTAAGACTTAATTAAGAAAAATTGATTTAAGAAAATTTATTTCCTTGCATATGTTGATATACGTAAAAATACTTCAGTAATAATTTATATCGCTGTATTTATATCGTAGTATATATTAGAATGCCAAAACGTTACGCGCAGTTAATAAAATATGTTAATTAATTCATGATATTTCGATATTTTAGATCCACAATTATGGGCGTAGCATGGACACGCACCAAGTGGAGACGTTATCGGCAGTGCCAGAAAATGGGTGTGCGAAATAGTTCCAACTTTGAAAATGGGTGCGAGGGGCGTATCAAGCAGTCCCGTAAAACGGTAACAGGCAAAACGCCGGCGTGGCCGCTCTCAGGTTTCTCTCTGCCTGTATTTTATTGTGCGAAAGGCCGATGGCAGAGAACGCGACGTAAGTGCTTACGTCTGACGTAGACGTGGATGTAAAGTAAGGCTGATGGCAGAGAACGCGACGTAGCGTGGACGTAAAGTAAGGCAGAGAAAAACGTAATACGTAAGTCGTAAGAGACTATTGTGTGGATACGGTTACGTATTACGTTTTTCTCTGCCTTACTTTACGTCCACGTCTACGTCAGACGTAAGCGCTTACGTCGCGTTCTCTGCCATCAGCCTTAAGCGGGGGCACACAAACTTGCATAGGCGCATAAGCGTAAGTTAAACCAATGTGATTGGTCCATAACGTATGCATAAGAAATTCAACCAATCGAATTTCTTATGCATATGCTTATGCGCCTATGCAAATTTGTGTGTTCCCCGCCTTACTCTGCCTTACTTTACGTCCACGTCTACGTCAGACGTAAGCGCTTACGTCGCGTTCTCTGCCATCAGCCATAGGCTGAACCGACCGTTCACTTTTCAGAATAGCCAACTTCGAAATTTGTAACTAAATACATATGTCGTTGATCCTAACCTAATCTTTTAGTATGTATATTAGTAGAAAATGACAGTAGTTAACACAGTAAAAAAATAAAATATTTACATTATTAACATACAATTGGGTACATCTTCCTTCTTTTTTCC
>CASCJU010000034.1:0-14237 GCA_949152495.1 Lasius fuliginosus | reverse complement strand
TGTACAGTTTCGTATAATTTTTTTTCTACCGCTACGAATGATTCATTATCGCATAAATATCGCATAAACGCATGATCGGGGCGCGAGAATTTTCTCAGTATAATCGTAGCAGGTATGTGCATGTGTATAGGATGCACGAGTGTGCAAGCAGCTCGCTCGTTATCGACGATCGTGCTTGTGCACGAGTATCTCCTTCGCCTTCGGCAGCGGACACGGTGGAGAAAGAGAGAAAAGAGAGAGAGGGGGGGGGGGGGATCCGACCGACAATACGGCGAGCACGCGAGGGCCATTAAAGGAGCAAGACCTCCCTCGCAATAAACGCCGCCCGTCACGCCCGCTGGAAACGCGGACGTGCACGCATGAAGGGCGTGTGCTTGCGACGCGCACACATACGCGAGGCGAACGCGATAACGACGTAATATAGCGCGCCTCGCGCTAACGACACGCGCGCAGCGTTTTCAGCGACACGCAGAGTGAGGTCGTAAAGCTCGATTCACACCGCGCGGAAATGCGTGCACGACTCGTGCATCGGAGGGGGGGGGGGGGAGGGAAGGTTCGTATTACGATCTACTCGGATATTCCTCGGATGCATGAGAGCGAGCGTTTATTGCCACCTCAGAGGACTAGGTTTTTTCCTGAGAAACGCAGAACTGAATATAAAAGTTTTCAAGACTACGAACACAACGTAACGATAATTATAAGATGTTTGTATAGCAAGAAAAGCAAAAATAAGTTCATTTTGTTCATATAAATAGCAGTTAATAATTTTGCAACAATACAAGACTAAAAATCCAATGTAAGTACTGTGTAAAGATATAAAACATACTAGCTGGCGTTTGTTCCTCGCGCGCTTCGCGTGCTCGGTACACACGTTTTTACTGATATCCATATCTTGAGAATTACTGATGTTAGGAGCAAGAATTTGGCACGCAAACTTACTTTATAATGAAGATTTAAAATGTAAATTTTTACTTTTCTAACATCTTCGATTTTTGAGATATAGGTATCCTTGTAAAAAGATTCACCCCCCTTTTTCATTTCCCTTAACTGGATTTTCGGAAAATGGTAAAACACGTGTTTCTTTATTTTTAAAGAAGAATCTAAATACCAATTTTCACGTCTGTAACATCTTCGGTTTTTGAGATATAGGTATCCTCATAAAAAAAATTCACCCTCCTTTTCACCCCCTTAGGGACGGAATTTCCAAAAATCCTTCCTTAGTGGGTGCCTACGTCATAAAAACAATGTACCTTCGAAATTTCACGTTCCTAGGTTAAACGGTTTGAGCTGGGCGTTGATGAGTCAGTCAGTCAGTCAGGACTTCTTCTTTTATACAGGGTGTCCGATAATTATTGACACAGCCGAAGTGTGAAGGTAGATTGGCTCAATCTGAAAAGAAAAATCCTGTACCATTTTGCTAAATTCGCAATAGTTATTGCGTTATTAATTAAAATATCTGAGCTAATGAGCGCGTAGAAAGCGGTAGGCCGGAATCAGTAGGCATGTAAGATGACTTATTTGTTTGCATCTCTTAGCAACAAATATCACACGTCGCTCGCCGCTCGCTGCGTGACTCCACCTCTCGCTCAGATGATGCTTTTATTGCTAAGAAACGTAAACAAATAAGCCATCTTACATGCCTACCGATTCCGGCCTACCGCTTCCCACGCGCTCATTAGCTCAGATATTTTAATTAATAACGCAATAACTATTGCGAATTTAACAAAATGGTACAGGACTTTTCTTTTCAGATTGAGCCAATCTACCTTCACACTTCGGCTGTGTCAATAATTATCGGACACCCTGTATATAGAAAAAAAAGAAGATTACATAATACGGAATAGTATTATTTTACATGCCATCCATATTTTGTAAAGCATTCAAATATCTTCTCACAATTCGGTATTGTATAAAAAAAACATGTCATACCGAAAATGTTTGTTTTTGTCGCTAATTTCCTTTTTTTCGCAATTAAAATAAAAGCAGATTAAAACTACTTACGTTTATGATAACAGTTGCTACTGTTTCAATATAATATCGAGACATATCTTGGAAATATAGTGGAAATCGCCAGAAATATCATCTCATGAAAAAGAATCAAAACTTTTGTACTAACCCAATATATGGAAAATAATGAAATTATCTTGAGGAATCTTAGCGTTCTACACATTAAGAGAATATCTGAATTCTTTTTATCAAATGCCCGGTATAATATAAGCAGGTCTCGATACATGAGAAGAATAGTTGAATTGGAATAAATATATGAGAGAAAGAAAGAGAAGAGATCAACTTGAGAAATATTCTTTGCATCATTCAATTCTTTTCACAAATAAAAGCATTATCTTTGTGTATGCTTAGCTATATTTAATTTCTCTGATAGCAAACAAGATTTAAACTTTCGAGAAGAATCTTGATTTCATAAGTACATTATTTAAAATTAATAATGAAAGAAAAATGATAAAATTAATTATTTAAAAGAAATGCTATGTAATTGCAGTAATTTAAATATGTATATTATACGTGGCATTCTCGAAATGCGAAGAGTTGAGAGATGCCTTTAAAGATGCTATCAAAGAATTAAAAGGTTGTTTAGAAGCTGCCGGGGGGGGGGGGAAGAGTCATTTGCGATTAGAGCAGTACGAAAGCAAGTGATTGTAAAAACCACCGAACGGCCGCGTCACGTACGAGAAAACGCGGCGGCGATCGGAGGCAAGAAAAATAACTGGGATGGAAGCAAAAAAAAAGGATGCTATGCCGCGCGAATGCGGGAGAGAAAAGAGGCGAAGCGGGGACGGAAAAAAAAGCGGGAAAAGGGATGTTGACGCACGTGACCCGAGCGGTCGCGTGCGAGCATCCATCTCTTGGTCTCATCGTCCACTTTTTTCTCTCTACTCTGCTCCACACCTCTGGTATTCTTCTTCCTTTCGTCTCCGCGACTGACATATATCCCACGATGCGTTTCGAAGACAAAGACGAACAGCAACAGCTGAGAGGAAGACTGGAAGAATAGATTTATTTCGCATGCAGGCGGAAGTGCGAAATTAAATTAATACCGATATCGCATCCACTGAGACCAATATATTACAATATGATATTTTGCCTAAAACGTATTTTTTTCACTTTTTATATCAAATTTATATAGAAAATCTTTGTATAATAGAGACAGAGACAGAGAGTAATTATATTTTATATTTTATTACCGGACATCCTGTATAAGATAAAATCCTTGTAAATGAATTTTTTTGAAATTTTTTATTTCCCATTCCTCCCTCCCCCTTAATTCCAATAAATATCTACACATTTTCAAATTTTTTGACGGTTTTAGAAAATCGAAATGATTAAAAACAAAAACATGGATGACAAAAAAGAACCACAGGCATGTTTTGCAAGCAGCCTTTTCTTCGCAGAAATGTTGCCACGTCTTAAACATGTCACGATACGACGAGAATTTAAGGATCAGAGGGACGCGTCCGTCGTCCAAATACCATCCTGAATTTCACCGAGTTCGCAACGTAGTCAACTCCGCGACTGGCTCATCCATATGCATGGCGACGCTTTTTTAAAGAAGCAACAAAAATACCGATTTTTTTCTCTCTTATCCCAATAGATCGTCTCAATTTTGCGATATCCATCCTCGCACGGAAATAAGCCGCGCGATCTGCGGGACTGCGGAATTGCGGAAGTCGCAGCCGTACATAATTCTCGTAGTCGAGTCTGGCCGATCGATCGGGATACTGCCGATGATTCGCAAGCCGGCCATTCTCGGCCCTTAATGATTGTCAAGATTATTCTTGACGAAATTTTTGGCCGGAATATTAATAATATAATTTCGCAGAAGCACTCGCGCGCGCGATGCGGATGTGTTCCGACACACACTTCCGTACGAGACACATGCATGAGAGATATCAATACTTTGTCTCCGTGAAACATGTCCTCAAAGCTTTATTATTCTGAAGCCATCACTGGAAATTAACATATTTTCTCAACAATCCAACTATGGAATTTAAAATTCTAATTTTTCGAAAAATTGTAACGACACATTCGTCTGTGTATCTGTTTTATTTAAGCATCAATCTTTCTTATATGTTATAATTATTATTGTTTTTAAAAAACTTTTTATTGTTGCAATGTCTTGAAGAGGATTCATCCAAATAAATTATGTTATAATAATAATAATAATAATAAATTGTTATTATTATTATTATTGAACATTCGTAAAATCGGTAAACTTTAAAATTGTTCCGCAAGTATTCTATAATTACGGGATGCAAAATTACTTATGAATCTTCTGCGTCATCGGAGAATGTTTGGAGCAGAACTTATGAAAATCTTCACCCAAAATCGAAAGGCGTTCGAAATAGGCCCGGTGGCGAGATCGACCGCGGTGTAATCGCTATCCGAGCAATTTCTGCAGCACGGCATCTATTTACGGGCTCGTTACGCCCACTTATGTCCACGAGGTGTGCCCGAGCGCTCGACCTTCATCGAATGCTTAAGATAGCATCGAGTCTCTATTTGATAGTCAGGAGCAGATCTCAGTCATAAAAATGAAGAAAGTTGTGAGAGAAGAAAGTGGCAGTTTCATAGTTAATTAGTATAATTTTGTCAAGGATTAATTTTCAAAAACGTTTTCTTGTAATTTATTTTATATTTCTGTCGTTTGTTGTGTATTTTACCATTGATTTCCAAGTTAGACACGTCCTGACAAATCGCGATCATAAATTATATTTCACACAAAAATTTTCGTAAATTTATGCAAAAAAAATCTATCCCCCCCCCCCCTCCCCACCCTAATTTGGCCTGTTAGCTCCACGAGTATTTCACATTAAAAATAAAGAAATCAGGAAAAGTCAACTTGATCGAAGAAATCTTCTCGGATGGTGCGCGTGTGGGAGAGTTGAGGGCCACCCCGTATCGCACATACAACGCGATATTAAGCGGTGCGTAACACATGCTCGCGTGCTCGTGGAAGGGAACGTCGATAAGACATGGTCGATCCCCGACAGCGAAGAGACAGATCGCGTTCGTTGGCCACCGTGGTCGTCGCGATAAGATAAGTTCGCGCTGCCGCTCACGGTATATGCGCGTGCGGCGCGCTTGCGTGAATAATAATAGAGAATGCGAGGAACGAGTCGCGCAACGCGCTGCATCGCACCACACACACACACACACACACGCGCGCGCGCGGACGCACACGCACACGCGCGCGTTCGTAGATAGATACCGGCTCATTGGTCGCGCCGTATAATTAATGGGAACGCAAACCCTGGGTGACGTTTGTATGCAAATGCCCGCATGTACAATCTCTCCCAGTCTCTCCTCGCTCTGGCCACGGCCTATCACCACGGACGCGGATGGACGCCTCGCTCTATCCCGCTTGCTCTATCGTGCCGTGGTTCGCACTAGTACAACCGTCCGTCCCGTGTGTGTTTACAACGCGTCTCGGCACGAGACTCGCGTTGGAACAAAACTGCCCCGAATCGCCAACCGATGCTTCTTCTTCTTTAGGTTTGGTTGACATCAGGTGGTTAGTATGTTCCACTCAAACGGTCATAAACAGATTTGAAGGGAGTAAAATTTGAAAAATGTAGCTTCAAGATTTGGTAAAACTGTATAAAAGGTTACACCTCACCGATTTTATCGCTATTTAAATATGTTATAGAGGAGGTTCTTCTGAGTAATTCTTCGCAAGAAAGAAGTGGGGGACGGCATTGGTTTAGAGGATATAACAAATTAAAGTTTGACATTAAAATTTGTGTATGCTGTAATCTTATCTTTTTTATTAAAAAAATCCTATTTACGACTCTTACGCGGGGGCAGGGGAGGGGCTCCGCCCCGAAAAAATTCTAATCTAACCCAAACCTATTTTCAATTTTAAAAGTAAAGTTGGGTCGCCAAAAAACAGGTTGATCTTGAGGATTTTATGCACTCAAAAATAGGATCCAAACAAAGGACACGCGCGGTAACGCGTTTGAACACGTTCGTTCCCGTTCGTTCCCGTCCACGGACGACAACGGACTCCCGCCAACCAATGCTCACAGCTCACAGCCTACGACACTTTTTCCGTGAAGTAGCAAAGGATCGCGATTCTGATAAACTTTTCAAAATGTGATTACATTGGGTTATCTCGCTATCAACTCTCTCTATTCAGATGGAACGCGCATCTCGAGCAAATCGATTACCGGATTATGATCCATGACGGGTTCTTCTCCGATAGCGTAATCGATGACAGAATTCTCCTCGTGAATCAGTCCTGTTCTTGACGATCGATGAAGGAGGAGGAAGAGGGTGTCATTACGTAACGCGCGCGCAATTGATCGATCGGGAAGTCGCACGCTTCTCAACGGTGTGCTTAATCGAGAAGTCAATTTGCGTAACTATCGCGCCACCAGACTGCACTAGACCTTGCAACGTACACGCGGTGATGACTAAATAGCACATATTCAGTGTCGATCTCATTACAAGTACGTTTAAAAGCGTTTAACCCCGCGGCGCCGTTGACAACGACTATAGAGTCGCATTGTTTTGCGCGTCTTACTAACAACTGTTACATCTATAACACCTATAGTAATATTTGTCGCTAAAAAAAGTAGTCGTACGCGCTACGTAATTCCTACAAAAATAATCGTCCCGCCGTCGTACATTCGTTGTATATGTAACGAGAATGACTATAGAGTCACACGCCGCTAAACACGCGTTATGTATTCAGAATCGCGCTAACAATAAGTACCTTCAATAATCTTGCAACGATGACGCATTGATTAATAAACGATGTGAGTGATACAGGTGATCTCTCTGCATCTCCTTTGTAACAAAAAATATATATATCTTCAGCATAATGTGAAACTGTCTGAAACGAGTAAGAGGGTACGATAAATGGAAATTGAGATTGAATAAACAAGCGAGACGGCACATCGTGTTTTTCACGTTTTTTCGTTCCGCCTAGGCGAATTCTACGCAGCATACCGCGAGGATATTATCGTTACTTACAATTAAATCAGGCAACACACGAGCGGATCGTCCGTACCTGACGAATGCAATCGCATGGGCCGTAAATATCCAGGTTACAATCCAGATTTTCCTCGACGCGCCGCGTCGGCTTTACGGCTGCGGGAGAGATATTGCAGCCGACGCGGCGCGTCGCGTCGATTCGCGCGAGCGCATCTTACGCTACGAACGACCAATCACGTGCGCGAATCCACCGGTGCGTAATAACTTGCAATAAATATCAGACGCAACGACGCATTGGTGCCGTCGGAAATTTTCCCGGAGATACGCGCCTACGTGCTTGTTTAGAGACAGAGCGCGAATTGTAATATAGAGAATATATATATATATATATATATATATATATATATATGGGGTGTGTTTGAACTTAATTAACTTGCACTTGATTAAAATATATAAAAAAATGTAGAAAAAAATATTAATTTATGAAATTTTAAAAAACTGTGATCGAGATCTGGCACTATTCGATCGATATTTGCGCTATATATTCCGATGTCGTAAAATCGGTCTATGTAAGTGAGGCGCGCGCTTCGCGGACACCCAGTGGACGATTATGAAAATACATGTCGCGGAACGACCTGGCAGGGCCGCGGCGGAATATATACAGCCGCGCGGCCGTGTATCGTGGGAGCCGCGACCGGTAGTAGCACGAGGACCATTAATGATGCATAACCCGTTGGCGTTAGCCTGGCAGTCATAATGACCCGGTCGACTGGATGGTTGGCTGCTGGCTCGTCGGTCGGCTGGCTGGCTGCCTGCCTGCCTCGGCGTGCTCGAGTCGAAACACGGTGCGTCGTTTCAGCGGTTATATATGAATGAGGCGCGCGCATACACGCCAATTATAAGTATGTATATATGTATATAAAGTTTGTGTGTGTGCACGCACATATACGCATCGGCGGTGGCGGCGGTTCGCGGCTGTAACGTTGCTCCCGTCTGTGCATCTCCTCTTGTCATTATCCTTATTTTCGAACGCAGTGCCGCGACCGCCTTCCACCCCGCTCCTGCCGCCATCGTGGGACGCTTTATGGCACTGACGCGCGATCTTATACCGTGACTTTTTGCGTTGAAAGTCGCCGCCACCGCCACGCCAGAGGTAGCGCCGTGCGGCGCGGCAAGATGTGACGTGGGGATACCGCCGTGAGACCGCGCTAAAATAAATACACCGGAAGAAGATGGAAGCGCGCGTAAAGCCATGTTTACGAGCTGTCAGATTCGGAAGCTGCTGGCGTTCACCGTTTTTCGAACGTGCTTACTTTCGTGGGCGAGATACGCGGGCGAAGTATGCACGCTGCGTTTTTCTCCGATTTTTTTCACATAGTTTTAAGAAACTTAGGAATTTTAATTCCTCTCATATATGTGTTTTAAACTTAGTATAAATGTGTAATACATACCTTTCCGCATTGAACGGAATTTTTTTTTAGGATAATGAACAAAATAGATCGATTTCTGCTTAAAAGTGTAATGTAAATTACGCATGTAATCTTATGTTTTTTGAGTAGCTGAATATGATAATAGCATTTTTATTTGTTTAAAGTCGTGAAAAATGATCAAAAGTTTTAAAAACTCGAAATAAGTATTTTGTAATAGTAATATGGTTATAGTAACAATTTTGTCCCAATAATTTAATTATTTGTATTACAGTTTTATCTTATAACCTTTTTCATTGAAAATTCAGCAAACACAAAACTAAATGCCTCAGTAATATTAAATCTAATATGAAGCCAATATAATAGATAAAAACTAAAAAAGATAATTTCTTTTTCTTATTCAAAAAATCTTAAGTGTTGTCAGATATGCATTTGCATATATTGTATAGTTATAAAGATGTTAAATAGCTAATACCTTCCATATCCTTAGAGATTCCACTAATAGCGCGGTAGATTTTTTAAAGTAAGCCTTTGCGCGTCTGGAGCTCTATTATATACTACTACAGCCCTATTAAATACTACATTTCTTATTTTATGTACATATATGGGGTGTCCGGTAATAATCGCCGGACTTTTCGTGTGCAGGTAGAGCGGGTTAAACCGAGTAGAAAATTCCTCTATTGTTTTGCGCGATCTTCGCAATAATTAATGAGAAATTACTTTAAGCACACATGAGAGGTACATTTGATGCGTATTCGCAAATATGCTACTTTCGTCGTGATTTTTTGCACAAGCACATAAGTGTGTCAGTATCATCATCATGACACAAACTACGAATGATTACATCATGATCACCCTAGAACTGATAATGCTGAAGACAGTCAAGCGACCGTCATACAATAGCAATTTTCATCTCTTTAACACGTTCGTGATGTTACATAAAGCTAGTGTTCTCCTGGACCAAATTTTTATTTTTATGAATTTGTACTTTTAGTTTGTTCTTTAATTAAATTTTTGGCAATAGCCGCTTAGATTTGATCGGCAATAAAAGCTCTTAACTGTGTAACCACCAGTGATCACACGGCTATATACGGGAAAGCTGCAGTGTATCACCGGTAGATAAATTTAGAAGAGATTTTTATAAGAAATTCGACTGCAGTGGAATTATAGTAATGTTGAAATCTAGCTATTGTAATATCTTAACTGCTAGTTATTTTTTAATATCCTTATAACTATATAATGCCTGCAAAAATGCATAGTTTATATGATTTAAGATTCTTTGAATTGAAAAAAGAAAATTATCTTTTTTAATTTTTATCTACCATATTGGTTTCGACATGTTAGATTTAGCATTTCTGAAGATTTCAATGTTATGTTTTCTTATTTCTTAATGAATTTTTTATAAGAATAAACTATAATATAAGAATAAACTATAATACTAATAATTAAATATTTGGGACAAAATTGTCACTAACCATATTACTAATATTACCATATTAAAAAAAAAAAACACTTATTTCGACCCCTTTAAAATGCATTTGGACAATCTTCCGTCATGATTTTAAACAAATAAAAATATTACCCATCATATTCACCTAAAAGTGTAAGAAAAATATAACATTACATGTTTTATATTATATTTATATTTAATTTTATATTTATTTTATATTTATATTTATGTTTTTAGACAAAAATCGGCTATTTTTACCCATTTTTATACTTTTCGTAACTTTTAAAGAATTTTATTCTTGTTTTTAAAGAAATTAGGAATATTCGATAAAAATGGGAATTTTTAATCTCTCACAGAAAAAAAAAACAGATGGATTATCTACTGCCAGGGACATCCATCGAAGATTTCGATATTTCTTTATCAAGAGATGACGTACGTGAGCCTGCTTTTAAGCGCAATATCTGCTTGAATTGAGCCAGAAGTAACTCCCATATGTGCCACCGCCCGCGTAATGATGAGTAAAAGTGTCCACTTAACGCACATCCTCATCTCCCAACGACAATCGCGATATAACGTTCGTACAGATAAGTACATACCCCCAAGATAAGAGATATCGCGCGAGGTCGCAACTATTTCGAGATACCTCAAATGGACTATCTTGTCGTTTAGACAAAGTAGCCGATAGCGGCAGTTTTACACACGTGGTTCCTGTCTGATTCCTAAAATTGTTCGATTTCTTTATATTTTCTCCGTCTATAAAAGTCGATTAATATTCCGATCTCGTGTTACGTATTCGCGTTCTATCATAGTGATGGTATAATCTTCGTACTCTCACGATAACATATAAAATGATTTTTACTATAATGCGATATATAATGCGGCAAGAATGTTATTTCCGCGACCCCTCAATTTGATAGGTCATTTTCATAGGATTTTTCAAAAGAAAAATGCCACAAACCACAATGCGCTACGCTCCATAGTTTTCAAGATATTGATTTTTAAAGTCACACTAATAGCAATACTTTCGCCACAACAATTGGTCTATCATATATTTTTCATATTTAATTATAACGAATAACACACATTTGTGATAATTATTAGTTAAATTATTGTCTGTATAGTCATTGCAAAATGAATACGAGAGGCTCCGCCCCTTCCCCTGCATTCTCACCCCGAAAAATTTTAACCTAATTCTAACCCAAACCAATTTCTATTCTTTCAATGAAGATTATGCATTTACTTTAATACTTAAATATACAACTAGTATAAAATTCATGCTCAGAAAAGTTCAAATTATGGTATTTAATACTTGTTCTTTTCATACAATTTAATTGTTAATAACTTTTTAATAAACAATGAGCGACTGCTCATTGGATGTTACTCAGGGTCATGACTCTGATAACATATGTCAAGGTCAAGGTTATTGGGGTGAGTCCCTTAATATGCATATTTACCAAAAATTGAAATTTTGAAACATTGATATCTCGAAAACTATTGATCGTAGCGCATCGTAATTTGCAACATTCTTTTTCTCGGTGAAAAATCTATCAAATACATCCATCAAATTGAGGGGTCCCAGAAATAACATTCTCCCCTATAATCCCACTAAAATATATCTAATCTAATTTCAAATCTCTAATTTCAACTAGTTTCAGCTGCTGATTTGAAAAAAGTAAAAGAAAAAACCTAGAAAAGGAAATTTTTATCTTCTAAAGCGCATAAACGAAATCACGATTGCAATACGACCAAGAGGTAATCGCAGGTCAAACATCGCGCGTATTTGATCTCGATGCATCTAATTATACATGAATTCGCGCGCGCTGGACCTTTTGTTAATTCGTACGAACTATTTATCAATAACGCAACGTGGTACGCGAATTAAGACGGCGACGCGCGATCGAAGCGGCAGCCTCCTTAATCCATACCAATCCCCCATCCTATCTACGGCATTCCGCGCGGCGTATTTCGCGCGTGCTGCACGTGGCTGCCGCACCACGCCGCACGTCATACTGTCGCCACGCCGAGCCACGCTGCTGCCGCCATTGCCGCAAGCTCTCGCTAATGAGGATTGTCCTTTCTTGCATGCCGGATAGCATTTCGACACCGAGCGTCTCGAATTTCTAGCGCTCGTGTTCTCGCTCATTCCCTCCGTGCGCGCTTACTCCTGCCCCCCTCCTTCCTCCACCCCTTCCCATGCCCCTTCTGTCTCTTCGAGAACGATCGATGCCGAAACCTTCTCTATCTCGTTTACTCTTCATCCATCTTTCCTTTCCTTTCAGATTTTATCCGTTAGACATAATAGGCACGGCGATTTAGTTAAGGATACTGGTTTTAGGATATATACATATGTATATGTAAAAAATAATTGCAAAATTAAAGTGTTCATTAAATATTTTTTTATATTTTCATTATCGTTTTAAGTATCATAAGAAGTAATATTACGGGATTATAAATATAAATATACATATATAAAATATTATAAAAATGCAGAAACTTTAACTATATTACGCAGCTGTCAATATAAGCGAGTCTTGAGTCGGGACTAAATATATTCATGTGTTATTCTATATATCTTATCCATATCTTATCTCACCAACACATTTTGCATTATACTCTTTGCAAACTCTTTGTACGAGATTTATAGTAAGTCCATATTAATGCATTGTCACAATTGTACAAGTTTCTCAATAATTATCTGAGCGACAAACGTAATCTCTAACTAACATTGGCATACAATTGGCATACATTGGTTATACAATTTAGCAAGCGAACGAATCCTTGTTTTCCTTTATTTCTCTCTTCTTATGTTATATTGATGAAATTCCATCGTAGAGACCTAATTTGTATTTATATATGTTTATAGAACTCTCATTACACACAATCTGTTTCTCTTTCTCTCACCCCTTCTCTCTCTCTCTCTCTCTCTCTCTCTCTCTCTCTCTCTCTCTCTCTCTCTCTCTCTCTCGCCCCCTCACTCTCTCTCTCCAAATTTTTATTATAATCACTTCTTTTATTTTGAAGTATGTTACAAAATACATCTTCCAACTATAACTGAAAATTTTTATCAACATTTTAGTTCACAAAACCAAATGCTTTCCGCGATATAAGCTTTTCCCTCCTCTCTTAAAAACGTAAAACATCCGTGCACTTGTTGCAATTACTTATTATTCCACCAAAGGATGGACTGCAAATCGAGTGTGATAAAAGAAAGAGAGATGTTATTCGCGCGCACTTGTTATTGACGTCGCGAGCAGGCAGGTATGTACTCGTGGAAAGCGGTGCGTACATGCAAAACGCATTTGCATACTCGCACGTGCGCGAGCCCGGTGAGGTTCATTAAAAATACACACCTGCGTATATTCTGTGCCGCGCGGCGCTATCAAACGCGTGTTCGTCGATTATCGTCCAACACACGGCGAGGAAAAAGCGGCGTAAGACGCGTTCGTCAGCAACGATATATGTATATGTATGTCGCGATATATGGTTGAAACTTTACACGGTTATGCGTTGCGCGCGATACGCGTTCAAATTATTATAGCCAGAGCGATTTCGATAATAGTGGGGCGAAAAGGATGTAACTTATTGTGGATGCTCGGTGAATTAGTAATAAAAAAATCATTGTAAGTAGGATCTTTTAGAAAACCGGCAATAAGACGATATGCTTCATTGCAATCAAAAATAACCCAGGAAAAAAAGTCCATATATAATTAAATATAAATATATATAATTATATATAAAATATGTCCATATATGTTTTCATTCTTTTGTATAATCATTCTCTGCGTATATATGGAAAAAATAATAAGAAGAATAAGTGAAAAATAAGAATTAGAAGAATCATATATATAAATTTATATATGACTATATATGAACAATTTTTTCTCATTTCTTTAAATTTCACTTTTTCTAAAAAAAAGATGCAAAAAATATTATTCTTATTATTTTTGCTGTACATAGGAATAGAGATTATACAAGAAAAAGAAAACATATTTTATATATAATTATTATATATATTTATATTCTATTATATGTATATGGACTTTTTTCGGGAACTTTTCCGTTGCAGATCGAAATTATAAAGTTGTTTGACATTGAGAAATTCCAATATATTTTACGATGTATGCTTACTTATTATTACCAGCGCAAATGCGATTTAAATCGCTCGATCAAACTGTCGACGATCTTAAAATCGCACGTTTAATATCAGTAACTAAGAAATTTCTCTTCATGTAATTACACAAAAAGCGGCGGTCGCGAGTCCTCGCGCTGTAAAAAAATAAGATCACACGCATTTGCGTCGCACTACTTTCCATCCCTTGTTTTACACACACGCGTATACATATAGTACAGTACACGGAGTGGGAAGAGGATCGAAAGAGCGCGGCGCTAATGAGCCTCGTCTCTCGTCG
>CASCJU010000033.1:0-17098 GCA_949152495.1 Lasius fuliginosus | reverse complement strand
CCGGAAAGCGAAAGACGCGGGTTCGATTCCCGCTTCAGCGATTTTTCAGACCTATATTTTCTCTCCTATTTCTTTACGAGTGTTGGAAGATGGGAGTCTTGTAGTCTCCAACCACAGAGACACGTCTCCTTGCATTCTCCCAACTTATTTGCTAGTATCGGTCGTTTAATAAATACATATCTTATTGAATTATTGACTAGCGGTTTTAAAATTTATCAAATTGTTAATTTAATACTCCTGGACCTAATTACGGAGTCGTCAACTCATTATTTAAAATTTACATCTTTAACCGATGAGAGCCGGTAAATGCTCTCAAAGTATTATTTACTAACATCTATTATAAGGCTAGAGAAAAATATAGGACTGAAAGGGTCTGAATAGCTTAGTTGGTTTAAAGCAGTCGCCCGGAAAGCGAAAGACGCGGGTTCGATTCCCGCTTCAGCGATTTTTCAGACCTATATTTTTCTCTCCTATTTCTTTACGAGTGTTGGAAGATGGGAGTCTTGTAGTCTCCAACCACAGAGACACGTCTCCTTGCATTCTCCCAACTTATTTGCTAGTATCGGTCGTTTAATAAATACATATCTTGTTAACGACTATTTTGTATAATATTTTCCTTTTTTGTATTAGTATTTTATTTCATGTTTCCTTATTTAATTTTTCTGTTTATTGACAGTTAATTATTGACATTGCTCATATTCGAGATATTAATTTTAAGTAAACCCCTCTGACCCCCCTAAAGAGTTGTAGCACAACAAATTAATTTCGATGAAAAATTAATTTTCATCGAAACTAATGCATTACCATCCGCGTTTGACTCTTCTAGCCCGTTGAAATTCAAAATTGTTTTTCAAATTGAGAGCCTAAAATATTCCTTAGTTATTTCACGTCGGCTGAAAGATGACGTTATCAACAAACATAGTTATTTACAAGTTATAGGCGAATGAGAAGTATCGAGGTGAAGGGGTCTGAATAGCTCAGTGGTAAGAGCAGTCGCCCGGCAAGCGAAAGACTCGGGTTCGATTCCCGATTCAGCGACTTCTCCCCGATATTTTTCTATTTTTTGTATTCGCTATGGTTTAGAAAATACAGCGCTTTATATGGGTGCATAAAAAGTGTTGAAACCCCTTAATATTTCGAAAAATACGCATTTTCGAAAAAAAATGTTTTATACAAAAAACCTTGCCTTCGGGGTAAGCTACAATAATATACAATAAAAAGTGAGGATACCTATTTAAAAATTTCAGGGTTATCTTTACGTGATCTTGAAAACGCTATTCAAGGTCATACTAATTTTTCTGTGTAATGCTTCACTTAAAACCTTATAATTTTTGTATAAAACATTTTTCTCGAAAATGCGTACTTTTCGAAATATTAAGGGGCTTCAAAACTTTTTATGCACCCATATAAAGCGCTGTTTATATGGGTGCATAAAAATTTTGCTATTTTTTAAACCATAGCAAATACGAAAAAATTTTATTTACATTATGTGTTCTACTCATGCTCCTCTTTCACCTCCTATTCGATTGACCTTATCTTTCCATACACCCTGTATATATACATTATATCCTTTAATTCAAGTATGTTCTAAAAATATCCTGAGAATATATACGAGAAATAATGTACCAATAATATACTACTGAAGATGTTCTGAAAATATCCTGAGAATATACGAGAAATAATATACTACAAGAAATGTTATAGGAATGTTCTCAGTATATTACGTACAGTACGTACATTCACAGTATGAATATAGAATATTCGTATATCATGTGCTGTTAGGGTTGTGTTATTGTTAGTTTTATTATCATTTGCGATATTTTGAATGCTATTATCATCTTAATTATTATCATATTAATCTTATAAAAATCATGAGATAACTCGGAAATAATTGCTAAAGATCGATTTATTTTATTTGTAAACTTTCTAGAGAACTTCATTTTATGCTTTGATTCAAGCTTATCCATGACTAAAACTAGGGTTAAGAGAAGAAAAAGGAATTATATAGCAATCAAAAGAATAAAACACAATTATATACATAAAATATATACATTCATATAGACACACACACACACACATACACACACACACACACACACACATACGAGGGTAGTCTGAAAAGTTTCCAACCTAACACAGAAACAAGTATTTTTTTGTTCAATTCAGTTTTATTTCTCAACTTAGTCTCCTTTTAATTCTATACACTTTTCCCAGCGATGCTCCCATCTCTTTAATCCGTTCAAATAGTAATTGACATCTTGTTCTGCAAAATACTCGTTTACGAATGTAATGATCTCCTCATTCGATGAAAATCTCTGTCCTCCGAGCGAAACTTTGAGCCTAGGAAAGAGAAAAAAGTCGCTGGGGGCCAGATCTGGGGAATACGGTGGGTGGTCAATCAATTCAAATCCCAATTCGTGAATTTTTGCCATGGCGACCACTGAAGTGTGAGACGGTGCGTTGTCTTGGTGGAACAAAACTTTCTTTTTCTTCAAATGCGGCCGTTTTTCCGCAATTTCCGCCTTCAGCTTGTCAAGTAATGATGCGTAGTATGCTCCTGTTATTGTTTTTCCTTTTTCAAGATAGTCGATTAACGCAACTCCATGACTATCCCAAAAAAACAATCGCCATCACTTTCCCGGCCGATGGAACAGTCTTCGCCTTTTTCGGAGTCGATTCACCCTTCGCAGCCCACTGTTTCGACTGTGCCTTGGTTTCAGGAGTGTAGTGGTGTATCCAAGTTACATCTACAGTTATTAATCGACGCCAAAACTCCGACTTATTTCGCTTAAACTGCTTCAACAGGGCTTCGGAAATGTTCATTCGATAGCGTTTTTGGTCCTGAGTGAGCAATCGCGGCACCCAACGTGCGGTTAACTTTTTCATGCCCAAATCTTCAGTCAATATATGACAAACACGTTCTTTCGAGATGCCCACAGCCTCTGCTATCTCTCTAATCTTAATTCGACGGTCGTCTAGCACCATTTGGTGAACTTTTTCAATGTTATCGGTAATGGTTGCAGTTTTTGGCCGTCCCGAACGTTCATCGTCAACCAAGCTGGTACGACCACGTTTAAATTCAGCTGCCCAAAATTTCACGGTGGCAAATGATGGTGCAGAGTCCCCGTAAACAACATCCATCTCGGCTTTAATTTGTGTAGGCGTATTGCCTCTCAAATGCAAGAATGTAATGACGGCTCGATATTCGATTTTTTCCATCTTTACAGAAACACTAACATCGACTAACACAAAAGACTGTTAAACAATAACTGAGCATCTAATATGACTGAAATTTTCAACAGTATCTTTCCACACATGCGCAATTATATTACCAGAATATTTGTGGCAACTCATCGATAATGAAGATTACTTACTTACCAACTTAAAGATTCACACTTACCAACTTGAAGATTCACACTTTCTATTTTGTTATACATTCACACTTTTTATTGATTTATTAATTTACCTTTAACAACGTTTGTCAATTTGTAAACATAATTTTTTATTATTCCTTCTTGATACAAAGTCCTGTAAAGACCTATTAATTTGTTCTCTAAATATAAATATTAAAAAACTAACAAATCTGGTTATTTCTCGCGGTAAACTCCACAACTGGTGACCCCGACGTGGTCTGACAATTCAAATATAATTATTTGTGCGGAAAATTCGAACGCTGGAGTTATCGCAATTCCTTGGTGCTGTTTTGATCCCGTTCCAAGAGAAGACTTCTCTCGCAGCGGCTAATTCTTCAGATTGCTGAGATTTATTCGGACTTCAGGACTTCGATTCAACTTCTCTTCAAAATTTCATCATGCCTATCGAAAGATCTACAACTGCTACTCCTGCATCAGAGATCGTCCCCTTTGAAAACTTCGAACAATAGCCTGCAAGTACAAGGACATTAAATTTTCCTATCAATGATCTTCCACAACAAGGTGAGTCAAGAGAGAGAGAGATTAACTCAAATGAGTTCAGACTTTTAAAATTACCTAACTTTTGGCATAAACAGCCGAAACTTTGGTTCGTTCAATTGGAGAGCGAGTTTCTCGTTTTCCGGATACGGTCAGAAGATATTAAATATAATATCGTAATTAGACATTTAGACGAACAAGCTCTTGTTGCCGTTTCGGAGATTGTAAAAAATCCACCTAAAAAAGATAAATATTTGCACTTAAAAAATTTATTAATTAATCGCTTCACCGATTCCGAAGAAAAAAGATTATGACAGTTATTAGCGGGAATTGAATTGAATGACAAAAAGACGTCAGAATTGCTTCGAGAATTAAAACAATTATCAGGAGGATCAATTTCGGAAAATGTTTTACATTCGATTTGGCTGCAACGTTTACCTACCCGAATTCAAGCTACTCTAGCTGTTGTTGAAGAATCTCCGTTAGTTAAATTGGCTGAATTAGCGGATAAGATAATAGATCGTGATTCCGGACTCCAAGTGGCAACAATAGCTTCTCCTGTAGCGTCAACTTCTCCGAATTTTGATGATCTGGAACGAAGAATTGTGGCTTTAGAAATTAGACATAAATGTGATAGATCGAGATTTCGAAGTAGATCTCAAAAAAGATATAGATCATCTTCGAGGGGTAATAATAGAAATAAAGACAAAGATAAAGATCAAATTTGCTTTTATCATAAGAAGTTTGGTGATAAGGCTAAAAAATGTACCATACCTTGTTCTATGTCCAAGACTCTTACTGAGAAATCGGAAAACTAAATATACCGTTGTGTATTGAGACGGCTGACAACGGTTCACCTAACAATCGTCTCATTGTCACGGATAGATCTTCCGCTCTCAATTTCCTTGTAGATACAGGTGCAGACATGTCTGATTCCTAGGAGACTGATTCGCTGTGTTAAATCTGCATCGTTGAAGCTCTACGCTGCTAATGGAACAACCATAAATACATATGGATCAAAAACATATATTTTAAATTTTGGCTTACGCAGGGAATTCAAGTGGAAATTTTGCTGATATTCAGCGTCCTATCATCGGTGCAGACTTTTTAAGTCATTATGGCTTACTTGTCAATATAAAGAACAAGCGAATTTTAGATAGTGTCACCGGTTTAACTAATAAACGGAAGCTATCTAGAATACAACATTTCTCTATCTGCACCACTTCTTCCAACTCACCATTTCACAGGATTTTGACAGAGTTTCAGAGCTGACTCGATTTGCTCCAATTTCTGCAGACAAGATACATCATGTAGAACATCACATTATTACTAAAGGTCCTCCGATTGCCTCAACTCCACGAAGATTATCTCCAGAAAAATTGAAATTTGCTCGAGACGAATTTAAGTCCATGGTTGAGCAAGGAATTTGTCGTCCTTCAAGTAGTAATTGGGCGGCTCCACTTCATATGGTTCCTAAAGGTAGCTCAAATTCATGGAGACTTTGTGGAGATTACAGAGCCCTCAATGCTGCCACCATTCCAGATAGATATCCACTCCCTCACATTCAAGATTTTACTGCGGGCCTGTACAACAAAAATATATTTACCAAAATTGATTTAGTCAAGGCATATTATCAAGTACCTGTTGCTGAAGAAGATATTCCCAAGACGGCTGTAACTACTCCTGTTGGCTTATTCGAATTTCTGGTTATGCCCTTTGATTTAAGGAATGCAGCTCAAACTTTTCAGCGCCTGATGAACACCATTCTTTCTGGCCTTGTTTCTGTTATCTCGATGACATACTTATTGCTTCCTCCGATGACAAGGAACATATACAACATCTTCGGATTATTTTCTCTCGCTTGAAACAATTTGGATTAACCATTAATCTTTCCAAATGTCTTTTTGGTCTTGAAGAAGTTCCTTTTCTTGGATTCTTGGTTTCCAAACAAGGAATTAAACCTTTAACAGACAAAGTTCAAGCAATTATTAATTATAAAAAGCCACAAACGATACATGATTTGAGAAGATTTTTAGGGATAATTAATTTCTACCGCAGAAGCTTAAAGAATGCCGCATCACATCAAGCTGTTCTTACTGATTATTTAAAAGACAGTAAGCGTAAAGACAAAAGATTAGTTACTTGGACTCCGGAAGCTGAAGCTGCTTTTAAAAAATGCAAAGATGAGTTTCTGAATGCCACTATTTTATCGCATCCTGCTTCAACAATTCCTCTTATTTTAACTAGTGATGCTTCTGACATTGCGGTAGGTGCTTCCCTGGAACAAGTTGTAGATGAAGTTAACAGACCAATAGCATTTTTCTCAAGAAAATTAGACAACACTCAGAAGAATTATAGCACTTATGATCGTGAATTACTCGGTATTTATTTAGCCATTAAACATTTTCGATATATTTTGGAAGGACGTCAATTACTTATTCGTACCGATCATAAACCATTGATTTATGCGTTTAGACAGAAGTTGGATAAAGCTTCTCCTAGACAAATTCGCCAGCTTGATTTCATTGCACAATTTTCTACTGACATTGAATTTATTTCAGGAAAAGAAAATGTTGTCGCTGACGCGTTTTCAAGAATTGAATCTATCTCTATGCCAGTTATTGTTTCATTAGACAATCTGGCTAAATTTCAAAAAGATGACGAAGAATTAGAATCATTGCTTGCAAATTCTTCTCTCAAATTACAAAAATTGACACTTACAGGTTCGACTGCCCCAATTTACTTGATTGCTCTACAGTTAATATTCGTCCTTATGTACCACTACTTCTACGAAAAAAAATTTTCGATGTTGTTCATGGTCTAGCACACCCTAGTGGCCGAGCAACTTGTAAATTAATACAACAAAAGTTTATATGGCCTACCATGAAAAAGGACATTAAATAATGGTCTCGAACTTGTTTATCTTGTCAACGATCCAAGATTAGTAAACATACAAAGAATATTCCTCAAAAATTGCCGTACCTGATCAACACTTTCAGCATGTTCATCTGGATTTAGTTGGACCTCTTCCTATTTGTCAGAAATATCGATATCTTTTGACTATGATTGACAGGTTTTCGAGATGGCCTGAAGCAATACCTCTAATTGAAATTTCTGCTGATACTGTCGCAACGGCCTCTATACTCATTGGATAGCAAGATTTGGTTCTCCGCATACAATCACCACGGATCAAGGTCCTCAATTTGAAGCAGCAATCTTCAAAGCTCTCACCAACCTTGTAGGTTGCGAGCGAATTAGGACTTCCGCTTATCATCCAGCTAGAATTTTGAAAAGATGGCATCGTACACTCAAGAACTCTATTATCTGTCATTCTAAAGAAAACTGGATAGAAGTTCTTCCCACCGTGTTATTAGGTCTACGAACCTGTTTTAAAGAGGATTTACACGCTTCTCCAGCTGAGATGCTCTACGGATCAACCCTTCGAATTCCTGGAGAATTCTTTATTGAAGAAGATCTTCCACAAGACCCAGAAATTTTTCTGGAAAAACACAGGATTTTTATGAGAAACATTAAATCTCAACCAACTGCACATCATAACAAAAAATCACCTTTCTTCCATAAGAATTTGTATGATTGCTCACATGTCTGGATTCGTGACGATTTCGTCCGGAAGTCTCTTCAACCTCCTTATTCTGGTCCATTTCCTATTGTTTTATACAGAATTAATGATTATCTTTTTGCTGTCGATATTTCAGGTAAAATTGTAAATGTTTCAACGGAGCGTCTTAAACCAGCATTCTTACCTAAAGAGATTATCGCTGACTCAACCGTTTCCTCTACTGTGCAAACATCTTCCTCTTCTTCGTCTGCACTCACCATCCCTGCAACTACTGTACCTGCAAATATTGTGCCTTCAACTACTGTGCCCACAACTTCTGCGCCTCTTAGGACTTATTCACGAACTAAGAAAAGAATTCAATTCGCAACGTTATAAGACGTCGCTCGAGGGGGAGTACTGTGGCAACTCATCGATAATGAAGATTACTTACTTACCAACTTAAAGATTCACACTTACCAACTTGAAGATTCACACTTTCTATTTTGTTATACATTCACACTTTTTATTGATTTATTAATTTACTCTTAACAACGTTTGTCAATTTGTAAACATAATTCTTTTATTATTCCTTCTTGATACAAAGTCCTGTAAAGACCTATTAATTTGTTCTTTAAATATAAATATTAAAAAACTAACAAATCTGGTTATTTCTCGGAGTAAACTCCACATATTTTTGATGAGTAACGCCATCTTCATGTTAAGGCTGGAAACTTTTCAGACTACCCTCGCATATATATGTGTGCGTGTGTGTGTGCGTGTGTGCGTGCGTGTGTGCGTGCGTGCGTGCGTGCGTGTGTATGCGTATGTGTAATATATAATATATATACACACATATATATAGAAGTATACTATGTATGTTGTAATATATACTTATCTTTGAAAAATCTCGAAATTTCGGAATTATGTGAGGAGCAATGTTAAAAGTTACCGGTATAGTTGTTATCATTCGTTTTCTCCTCGTCCCGCACTTAACCAGAGCTGCCAGATCGTGGGAAATGGGAACTCCCACCACTCGGCACAGAATTTTACTAACACACAGATGTAGCGTGTACGTGTAGCCGAAGTCACGTGACTGTAGCGTTCAGCGGCGTCGGTAAACAAGCGGTCATGAAAACGCTAGGCGCTCGCACGGTCGCTCGTGTCCTATTTTCGCTTGCAATATCGCTTATATCCATTCCCACAATATATAATAGATATAATAGAATTATATCTATTATAATAGATTAAATAAAAATAAAATATAGATACAAGAGTGTTATGTAACGGAGTGGTAGAGAAGAGGTAGCAATAGACTAAACTCCGTTAGTGGTTATTAAGTATAATGAGTATTCCAATAGTAACGAGCGGTACATTGCATGTAGCACTGAGCTCGGTCGTGCGTAGACTGGCAGCCCGTCGCAGGTACCCTAGTCGCGTCTCTCGCTATAGATGACGCTCGAGTACAATCGTAATACATTACAACTTCTCCCCGTTACTTTTGTTGAAACCTTCTGGACACGTTTAACATTGTTCACAAAATACAAAAATAAGCGCGAAATTTAAACATCGTACTTGGTAGGGTAACAATACCTTATTTAGAAAGAAAATAAACACAAATTCACAATGGTAAAATAAACAGTTCATTTTTTCTTTCGATTGATTCGCGATCCGCTGTGATCGTCGTAATTCAATCGGGCCTTTAATGATCTGATCCGAGTGACGCTTCCAATTCCTCCTTCTGCTCACATCGACTTCGTACGTTACCGGGGATAACTTTTTTGTTATCTGCCCCAGTAAACGATTCTCGTTTCGCACACCATAATCCTTTATCAGAACTCTCTCCCCTTCGCGAAAAACTTTGTTCCAGGTACCTTTACTACTTTTAATTTGTGCTAGTTGTTTCATTTCGACATGATCGGCAGTTGACGGTCTTAAGAGATTGAACCGGGTGCGCATTTCGCGCTTGTACATTAAATAAGCTGGACTGCGCCCTGTGGTGCAATGCTCTGTTGCGCGATAATCGTATAAAAAAATTAATTGCATAGCTTAAGTTTCTTCCTGATTTGATCGCTTTGTTCACTGTGTTTTTGAAGGTGCCTACGAAATTTTCCGCGGCGCCGTTTGTGGCCGGGTGATGCGGAGCAGAGAAACTTTGCTTTACGCCGTTTACACGTAAAAATGTTTTAAATTCGTCGCTTGTATATTGCGTGCCATTGTCTGTTACCACATGTTTTGACAGACCAAATCGCGCAAAAAGTTTCTTGAACTCCGCCATCACTTTCGTAACCTTAGTGCAAGTGCCCATATCGATTACTTCGGGCCACTTGGAGTGTGCATCGAGAACAAGCATAAACATATGGTCATGAAATGGACCCAGAAAATCTAGCTATGAATACGTGCCCATGGTGTATCTGGCTAAGGCCACGGCATTAACAAGGTTTTTGCAGGAGACTTTCTTCCTTGTAAACACACGAGGCAACTGTTAGCTAGATTTTCTATCTCTGAGTCTAGATTCGGCCACCAGAAAAACAATCGAGCAATCGATTTCATTTTTACCATGCCCAGGTGCGTCGTGTGTAATTCTGTAAGGACGGTTGATTGAAGCGACTTTGGCACGACGACACGGTAGCCCCAGAGAATACAATTACCATCGATAGTTAATTCATTCTTCTTCATATGAAATTTCTTTTCTTCCTCGGAAAGTGTGCTTGTATTACCGGGCCAACCGTCGCGTGTGTACCTCAAAACGTTAAGTAAGGTTTTATCTTTCACAATTTCTTTTGCTATCATTTTCGAATTTACCATTTCAGAACCTTCCTCAACGTAGTGTAAATGGATAAACTGCTCGTCAAAAAGCGAGGTTGGATCATCAATTGGCAGTCTAGACAGAGCATCGCAGTTTAGATTTTCGGTAGACTTGATATACTTAATTTTATACTGAAAACCAGATAAAAAATAGACCCATCTTTGCAGTCTGCTCGCAATAGGGTGGGTGGGATACCTTTTTTCTGACCGAAAATGTAAACTAGAGGCTTATGATCTGTTTTCAAAGTGATTTCTCTGCCATAAATGTAATAATAAAACTTTTTAAATCCAAAAACGATTGCGCTCGCTTCTTTGTCTATTATTGCCCTACTTTGCTCTTTTTTCGGTATGATTTTAGATGCAAATTCGATTGGTCTTTCAGTACCGTCCTCGTACTCGTGCGATAGGATGGCTGATAAACCGTACGCGGATGCATCACATGCCAACGTTAACGGTTTCGTCGAATCATAATGCGCTAACACCCTTGGTGAAACTTTTTCCTGTTTTACCCAATCGAATGCTGCATCGCATTCTTCTGTCCAATTAAATTCTTTCTCGTTTGCACAATCATAAAGTGCCTTCAGTTTTGTCGCTTTATACGGCAAAAATCGTGCGTAGTATGTAACCAAACCTATCAGGGATTGCAATTGTTTTGAGTCTGTCGGTTTCGGTGCTTCTAGAATCGCTTTTATTTTTGACTTTGCTTTATGCAACCCGTCTTTATCAATGACAAAACCTAGAATTTCGAGTTTCTCTTTGAATAATTCACACTTAGATTTGTTTACTTTAAAACTGTACTCTTGCAATCTTTCGAATACCGTAGTTACGTTCTCAGCGTGTGACTTTTCTTCTTTTCCCGTTACATATATGTTATCAATATATACAGCCACGTTTTTGATACCTTGTAAACATGTCTCCATCTTCCTTTGAAAATCGCCCGGCCCCGATGCAATCCCTTCAGACAATTTACGATAATGATATAATCCTAAATGAGTTATGATTGTAAGACACTCGCGCGACTTCTCCTCAACAGGAATTTGCATGTACGCATGCGATAGATCAATTTGAGAAAATTTTTGTCCTCCTTGCAACCGTGAAAAAATTTCATCAATGAGAGGCAATGGATGTTTATCCACAATAATGCTCGGATTGACTGTAACTTTAAAATCTCCACAAATCCTGACAGATTTGTCAGACTTCAAGACTGGCACGATGGGCGTTGCCCATCGACTCACGTTCACCTTTTCAATGTTTCCCAAACTCTCCAACCTCCTCAATTCTTCCTCAATTTTATCTCGTAATGCAAAAGGCGCGTGTCTTACTTTCATTGCTACTGGGACCGTATCTGGTTTTAACGCTACTCTGAAAGTTCCTTTATTATACTGTCCTTGACCTGGGCTAAACAATCGTGCGAATCTCTTTACATAACACTCAATGTCCATGACGTTTACTACATGTTTGCAATCGGTCGCGCGTTCGTTTTTTCGTGTACATGTGCTTGTGCTTTCTTTCTTTTTATCTCGTGTACTTTTGCCCTTCATGTTTTCCCCAATTTCCAAGTGGAGTGGCCACAGCCCAAACGCGGCTAACCATTGCCTTCCCATGATGGGTGGGTCACTACCTCGCGTAACACAGCAATCTAACGTTTTACTTTGACTCCCTAGCTTTACTGTTAACCCGGTCATTTTACCAATCGGTTTTAATTTACTCCCGCCATACAAATTAAACTTTACATATGCCGGTTCAAGGGGTACGCTTACAAAATACTCGTTATACACGGATTCTGGAATAATAGTTACCCTCGAACCCGAATCATGCTCCATCCTCACATTTACCCCATTAATCTTTACGTCTACAAAAAGAGGATCATCGAAATCGTTTAACGCGAATACGTTTTCTCGGATTGCAAAAAAATCATCCTCCGGCTCTTTCGTTTCGCTCGTGTTACTCTCAGATTCGCAATACTTTACAGTTTGTGACTTCGCTTTTCTACACGCCGCTTGCAAATGTCCTTTCGTTTTACAATAGTTACAAACTTTATACCGGTGTACACAATCTCGTGCGTAGTGGTTTTCCTGACCACAA
Organism: Lasius fuliginosus; assembly: GCA_949152495.1. Taxonomy (NCBI): domain Eukaryota; kingdom Metazoa; phylum Arthropoda; class Insecta; order Hymenoptera; family Formicidae; genus Lasius; species Lasius fuliginosus. Next base: position 4,738 of record CASCJU010000033.1, on the reverse strand, counting down.
CAGTAACACCTTGGGGTCCTCCCCTCGTTCGTCGTACGTTGCTTCTGTGGACGCCCCTGCGTCTCTGAACCTCGCGACTTCTTGGACTGCTTGCCCTTGGAACTCCTTTTTCCATCCTGGAATCGCCTACCCTGATCGGATCGAATTGCGTGGACATCTCGGACTCCTGTCTCTTCAGTGATCTTCTCGGCCTTCTCTGCATTGCAATTTGCATCTTGTTGTGCCGTTGCAGTTTTAATGGCTTTGTCCAGAGTCAAGCCCTCTTCCTTGAATAGCAGGACTTTCGTCTCGTGATCTCGTATGCCGCATACTAGTTGGTCTCTGATGGCGTCATTTAACTTTTCGAAATTGCAATGAAGTGACAATTTCTTTAAACGTGCTACGAACTCAGCCACGGATTCCGTACCCGATTGCTTCGCTTGATGAAAATTGAAACGCTCCATTGCCTCCGACGACTTTGGGCATAAATGATCGGATACCAATTTCACTAGCTCGGCTAACGTCTTTTCTTTTTCAATAAATGTTTCCCAATCGTCCTCTCCCAGTTTGAATTCGAGTCTATTATTATTGCACATCTCTTCGTGTCTATTGTCGTCGTCCTTGACTCGCTCGTTAACTACCTCGGCTAGTTTACTTTCTTCGGTTGTAGCTTGCTCGCGCGGCTCCTCGAAATTCCTCTCTATTCGCGGGACAGCGAGACTTTGACGAAATTTTATTACTAGTGTTCGTCGTAGGATTTTAATGTCCGTCTTCCAGTCTGCCTCGATCCCGTAGTCTTCCTTTAATTTTTTTATGGTCTCTTTTTTATTTATTTTGTACAGATGTTCTACTCGCGGATCTGCACTCTCGTCTGTGATTGACTCTAACGATCCTCCGTCACACATATGGTTTTTTTTTGCCCAGTCGCACGATACGTTACGTAATGTCTTTCTCGAGTACGCGTGATGTAACACTTTTCCCGAATACACTTTTCCCGAAATTTTTTTTTCTTTTCGTTCTTTTAACTAATCCTCGTCGCCAATTGTTATGTAACGGAGTGGTAGAGGAGAGGTAGCAATAGACTAAACTCCGTTAGTGGTTATTAAGTATAATGAGTATTCCAATAGTAACGAGCGGTACATTGCATGTAGCACTGAGCTCGGTCGTGCGTAGACTGGCTGCCCGTCGCAGATACCTTAATCGCGTGTCGCGTCTCTCGCTATAGATGACGCTCGAGTACAATCGTAATACATTACAAAGGGAATAATTATAATAGAATAATTTTTATTCTTCCATATGAGAGAAATAATTTAATAATAATAAATAATAATAAATATAATATAAATATAAAATATAAATAATAAAACAAAGATATAAAAGCTCTTTAGAATAAATTGCAGATAAAAAGATATACAAAAGGCAATATAGAGCCAGTGCAGTTAAACGGGCGCAAGTTTCGTAAATCAATAATCTAATGAAAAAATTAAAAATTATACATGTACGTTTCGGTCCTTTTTTTGGACCATCTTCAGCACAAAACGGAAAATATTCTTAAAGCGGTAACTTACAGTATAATCGGAGTTAAAACGATAAGTAATAAAAAAATATAAAATAAAAATGTAAAATAAATATAATATAAATATAAAATATAAATAATAAATATAAGAAATTAAGAATACTTATTAACAATTCTATTTTTAAATAAAAAACGGGAATTACAATTTTTGAGACATATTGGAATGTTGGTTTTGTCATTCTTACAGGCAATGTCTTTAGAAAAAATATATATTAACACACTATTAATCGATGGAAAAATTTTGATAATATTATTACATAATATAAAAAATAAATATAATAAATGTCAAATATAAAAAATAAATGTAAAAAATAAATAAATATAAAAATAAATAAATATAAAAAATAAATATAATAAATGTCAAATGTAAAAAATAAATGTAAAAAATAAATAAATATAAAAATAAATAAATATAAGAAATAAATATAATAAATGTCAAATATAAAACATAAATAAATATAATGTAAATGTCAAATATAAATAATAAATATAATATAAATGTCAAATATAAATATAAATAAATAAATAAATAAATATAAATATTAATTTAAAATAATATTACATAATATTACAAATTATCATATCTCTTCTTCATCGTCGTGTGAATGTAACGTTAAATTGCTTTGCTGATTACTTAATGATTTTCTATACACATTTTCTGCCGTCATAAGTGCCAGATGCTCACGTGTTACTGCCATAGTGCGAGTTTTGTTATGAGCTCTTAAAGCGTATTTTATGACACAAATTGAATTTAGTGTCTCAATGGGCATATTATTTCTTTTTCTCGTTTTCGCATCTAGTATTATAGAAAATACGCGTTCAGCTTCAGCGTTGGAATGAGGAAGAGCTCTTACAACGCTTAAAAGCGATCGTAAATTTGGAAAACGAATTTTATTATCTACAGAATATAATCCGATTTGTATCCACATATTATCGAAGGATAATTTTGACCAGTCGACTTTTGTTGGTAGATCGACTTCATATAATGATTTCCATTCACTTCGCATTTCATTTACATCGACTAATTTTCCTAATCTATGGTTAACCTGCAATACTTTAAGAACCGTGGACTCTCGATCACACTCAAACAATGCAATTTTGTTATTAAAAACAGCAACACAATACAAAAAGTTGTCGTCAATTGGAAGACGGTCGCGAATTTGTTCACTTGCTTTTATGTAAAATTGCAAGCAATTTTCTAGAATAAGATTGACATTTATTTTAGATAAAATTTTTTGATTTATTTGCTCTTCCAAATATTCTTTGCATTCAAAACCAAAATCAGTTTCCTCTAAAGGAAGATGATTGACACGATCGGAGAAGTTCACGGTTCTTAAAATATGACCAAACACTTCGGGTTTTAATAAAGCAGGCTTCATAAATTTTTTAACGAACCAAAGTAGCAATTCTATTGACGAAGGCTGTAACTCGTGAATAAGAGATTTGCTTGTTTGAAATTTTGCATTATATTTATTAAACATATCAAGTGTATATTCAAGAAAAAAGAGATAAGCTTTCGTCGAAGGATTTTGAAAAATGGAAAGCAAGTTATCTGCAGAACGAACGTTTTCAGATGCCTGTTCCATCAAAAATTTGCCTAATGTGTCCCACATTTCTAAAATTCTCTGAACGCACTTGTGACGCGTTAGCCAACGTGTTTCTGCATATTTCAAAATGCTCAAAGGTTTATCTTCGAAGCACATCTAAAAATCTTGGAAAATTGCTGTTCTTTTTGGACTACTGTTAATAAATGTGGAAATGCCTTTAATAAAATACTCACAATTTTGAGGAATTATTTCGCAGGCCTCTCTTGCTGCTAATGCTGAAGAGTGGCACACACATGGAAGTGTTACAAGATTCGGACTCTTTTCCATTAATTTTGTTTTAAAAGAAGAAGTTTTACCTATCATTACAGAGGCATTATCGCAACTAAGACCAATGATCAATCGAAGAGAAATATTCTTTTTTAATAATTCGTTTTCAAAAGATTGAAAGATCTTATTGGCAGAACAATCCGTCGCATTCAAGTGAACCATTTGTAATAATTCACATCTGACATATAACGTTTTTGGTTCAACATAACGGACCATTAATGAGAGCCATTTATCGTTTGTTATATCAGATGTTTCATCTCCGTAAATTGAGAATTTATTTTTTCTCAATACTTCACTAATTCGATGTGTTTCTTGACGGCACACGACATTATTAACAATGTGTTTTAATTTTGTTCTTCCCAAAGACATTGCCTGTACAATATCGGGTTTTTTCGCAATATCTTTCATGAGATTAAGTAAGTCGGATGATATTGAAAATGGCAAATTCTTCTCAACAAAGAAGGTCGCTAATCTTATTTCTGCAACCTTAACTCGTTCATTAAAATCAAAATTCTCTCCTAAAACGTGTTGAGTATCAGATTGTCTCAGATTGTCCTGGATTGATTTCTTTAACAGAGGAAGTTGCCAATTCCAAATCACTTCCAAACTCTGGATTTAATTTTTTCATATTATTTAAATGGTACGTGCTCAATGAATGTTTTTTTATTTCTGAAAGGCCACAAACTAATGACGTTTGACAGGCCAAACAGAAAAATTTGTAAGGATCATCAGGAATACCCTTCACCCAAATTCTCCACGAAGGATTATCATCAAACCATTGATATTGGAATCGTTTCCGTCTACCCATCAACTTGAGTCTCTTAGCAGCGGGTTCTTGATTACTCATTTTTAAAAAGGAAATTTTAAAATAAAAGATTTTAAAAACGTAAAAAAAAAATAAAACGAGATATAAAAGCTTCACAGTATACAATAAATAAAAAAGAAAAAATCAAGAACACGCGCATCAAGCACCACGCGCAGTACTTTATGACGCAGAAAATTATTTATTAATTGAAACAATTATAAAAAAAATTCAATAACTTACGGTCCTATATAATTAAAAACTAAACGATTATCGGATAAAGCATGTCAAACGAAAAAAGAAAAAATATATAAATATTGAAAAAGCTGGTAAATAATAAATATGTTTACGTTCGCAGTAGCATCAACGGATAATAAATATACAGAGTGAAAGTCAAAGCCAAAAGTTCTGTATAAATATGAATAATTATCTCTCACGTCAATTTCGACATAAATGTAATTTAAAAGCTTCTATGCATTCTTGCATCTCCAGGATGATTATTCTCCC
>CASCJU010000032.1:70000-72593 GCA_949152495.1 Lasius fuliginosus | reverse complement strand
TAACCTAACCTAACCTAACCTAACCTAACCTAACCTAACCTAACCTAACCTAACCTAACCTAACCTAACCTAACCTAACCTAACCTAACCTAACCTAACCTAACCTAACCTAACCTAACCTAACCTAACCTAACCTAACCTAACCTAACCTAACCTAACCTAACCTAACCTAACCTAACCTAACCTAACCTAACCTAACCTAACCTAACCTAACCTAACCTAACCTAACCTAACCTAACCTAACCTAACCTAACCTAACCTAACCTAACCTAACCTAACCTAACCTAACCTAACCTAACCTAACCTAACCTAACCTAACCTAACCTAACCTAACCTAACCTAACCTAACCTAACCTAACCTAACCTAACCTAACCTAACCTAACCTAACCTAACCTAACCTAACCTAACCTAACCTAACCTAACCTAACCTAACCTAACCTAACCTAACCTAACCTAACCTAACCTAACCTAACCTAACCTAACCTAACCTAACCTAACCTAACCTAACCTAACCTAACCTAACCTAACCTAACCTAACCTAACCTAACCTAACCTAACCTAACCTAACCTAACCTAACCTAACCTAACCTAACCTAACCTAACCTAACCTAACCTAACCTAACCTAACCTAACCTAACCTAACCTAACCTAACCTAACCTAACCTAACCTAACCTAACCTAACCTAACCTAACCTAACCTAACCTAACCTAACCTAACCTAACCTAACCTAACCTAACCTAACCTAACCTAACCTAACCTAACCTAACCTAACCTAACCTAACCTAACCTAACCTAACCTAACCTAACCTAACCTAACCTAACCTAACCTAACCTAACCTAACCTAACCTAACCTAACCTAACCTAACCTAACCTAACCTAACCTAACCTAACCTAACCTAACCTAACCTAACCTAACCTAACCTAACCTAACCTAACCTAACCTAACCTAACCTAACCTAACCTAACCTAACCTAACCTAACCTAACCTAACCTAACCTAACCTAACCTAACCTAACCTAACCTAACCTAACCTAACCTAACCTAACCTAACCTAACCTAACCTAACCTAACCTAACCTAACCTAACCTAACCTAACCTAACCTAACCTAACCTAACCTAACCTAACCTAACCTAACCTAACCTAACCTAACCTAACCTAACCTAACCTAACCTAACCTAACCTAACCTAACCTAACCTAACCTAACCTAACCTAACCTAACCTAACCTAACCTAACCTAACCTAACCTAACCTAACCTAACCTAACCTAACCTAACCTAACCTAACCTAACCTAACCTAACCTAACCTAACCTAACCTAACCTAACCTAACCTAACCTAACCTAACCTAACCTAACCTAACCTAACCTAACCTAACCTAACCTAACCTAACCTAACCTAACCTAACCTAACCTAACCTAACCTAACCTAACCTAACCTAACCTAACCTAACCTAACCTAACCTAACCTAACCTAACCTAACCTAACCTAACCTAACCTAACCTAACCTAACCTAACCTAACCTAACCTAACCTAACCTAACCTAACCTAACCTAACCTAACCTAACCTAACCTAACCTAACCTAACCTAACCTAACCTAACCTAACCTAACCTAACCTAACCTAACCTAACCTAACCTAACCTAACCTAACCTAACCTAACCTAACCTAACCTAACCTAACCTAACCTAACCTAACCTAACCTAACCTAACCTAACCTAACCTAACCTAACCTAACCTAACCTAACCTAACCTAACCTAACCTAACCTAACCTAACCTAACCTAACCTAACCTAACCTAACCTAACCTAACCTAACCTAACCTAACCTAACCTAACCTAACCTAACCTAACCTAACCTAACCTAACCTAACCTAACCTAACCTAACCTAACCTAACCTAACCTAACCTAACCTAACCTAACCTAACCTAACCTAACCTAACCTAACCTAACCTAACCTAACCTAACCTAACCTAACCTAACCTAACCTAACCTAACCTAACCTAACCTAACCTAACCTAACCTAACCTAACCTAACCTAACCTAACCTAACCTAACCTAACCTAACCTAACCTAACCTAACCTAACCTAACCTAACCTAACCTAACCTAACCTAACCTAACCTAACCTAACCTAACCTAACCTAACCTAACCTAACCTAACCTAACCTAACCTAACCTAACCTAACCTAACCTAACCTAACCTAACCTAACCTAACCTAACCTAACCTAACCTAACCTAACCTAACCTAACCTAACCTAACCTAACCTAACCTAACCTAACCTAACCTAACCTAACCTAACCTAACCTAACCTAACCTAACCTAACCTAACCTAACCTAACCTAACCTAACCTAACCTAACCTAACCTAACCTAACCTAACCTAACCTAACCTAACCTAACCTAACCTAACCTAACCTAACCTAACCTAACCTAACCTAACCTAACCTAACCTAACCTAACCTAACCTAACCTAACCTAACCTAACCTAACCTAACCTAACCTAACCTAACCTAACCTAACCTAACCTAACCTAACCTAACCTAACCTAACCTAACCTAACCTAACCTAACCTAACCTAACCTAACCTAA
>CASCJU010000032.1:42500-65000 GCA_949152495.1 Lasius fuliginosus | reverse complement strand
TAAAAATGTGAGTCCCAAATGCACGATTCTCGATTCTCTATCGATTGGTATAGTATATTTTTTATCCATTTTCGACATCCCGTACAACTCCGTGGAACTTGGACCAATTTCACACCCCGCTCCAAATATACAGAGCCTAAACGGTGGGTCCTAGGACGATGATCCGTAGGACCTTTCTCGTAGATCTCGACGATAGAAATAAGAATGAATATAAGCAACCACACCCCTTAACGCCCTCGTTTCCGAGATATTCGCCAAAAACCATCCTTAGAGAACAAAAAATTGGCTATATCTCCGAAACTATGAATCCTAGAGGGAAAAAGTACTGAGATAAAATTGTAGAGCTAATAAAGGCCTATAATCTCGCCGTACATTGCCAAGCTCTGGATACAACGGTTTCCGAGATATGACTCGGTGAAAAAAAAAAGTTTCCAAAATTCAAAGTTCTTCGATTTTTTGCACGAAGTAGACATTTTTAAGGAATTTTGGAAAAAAAAAATTTTTTTTTGGATTTTCAAAAATTTATAACTCCTAAACTACGAGTCCTGGGAAAAAAATACAGGTATACGTTTTTATTTCTCTCGACGAGATCTAGAAGATAGGGACCCGAAAACAATACCATCCCGTGCTCCTTTTCGAGATTCATAGGTGAAAAAACAGTTTTTCGGCGATAACTCGAAAACCTTTTAATAGAAATGTAATATTTATAGGACATAAAATGTTCCTCTCTTAATTCCACACCACTCCACGTGCTCAGTTTCCAAAATATTTTTGGTCATTTTACTATAACCTAACCTAACCCTAACCCTAACCCTAACCCTAACCCTAACCCAGACCCGACCTGACTAGGTGTCGGTCGACTCCCCTTACTCACTCGGAAACCACCCTCCTCGCTCCGTGTCGTTGCGTTAGTCGTCCTAACCCTTAAAAAAAATAAAAAATTATTCCAGTCTTGATAATAAACACCCGGTTATTTCTTACTACTTCCGTCGTACTACGTCTGCCATCGAATGTTGCTTCGTCGTAGGCGGGGGGCTTCGCCCCCCTGCGCCCCCCAAACGCGCCCTTTCTTTCCACCCGGGGGGCTTCGCCCCCCGACCCCCGTCGGGGGGCTTCGCCCCCCGAACCCCCTTTCTACGTTCCGTCTATAGTTGCAATTTTTTCGACGCTCACATTTTTCCCCACTTTTTGAGGGGTCCGAAACTTAGAAAAAAAATTTAAAAATTTCAAAAATCAAAAAAAAATTCAAAAATCAAAAATATTTTTTAAGAAATGTGGGTCCCGAATGCACGATTCTCCGTTCTCTGTCGATTGTAATATATTTTTCATCCATTTTCGACATCCCGTACAACCCCGTGGAACTTGGACCAATTTCACACCCCGCTCCAAATATACAGAGCCTAAACGGTGGGTCCTAGGACGATGATCCGTAGGACCTTTCTCGTAGATCTCGACGATAGAAATAAGAATGAATATAAGCAACCACACCCCTTAACGCCCTCGTTTCCGAGATATTCGCCAAAAACCATCCTTAGAGAACAAAAAATTGGCTATATCTCCGAAACTATGAATCCTAGAGGGAAAAAGTACTGAGATAAAATTGTAGAGCTAATAAAGGCCTATAATCTCGCCGTACATTGCCAAGCTCTGGATACAACGGTTTCCGAGATATGACTCGGTGAAAAAAAAAAGTTTCCAAAATTCAAAGTTCTTCGATTTTTTGCACGAATTAGACATTTTTAAGGAATTTTGGAAAAAAAAAATTTTTTTTTGCATTTTCAAAAATTTATAACTCCTAAACTACGAGTCCTGGGAAAAAAATACAGGTATACGTTTTTATTTCTCTCGACGAGATCTAGAAGATAGGGACCCGAAAACAATACCATCCCGTGCTCCTTTTCGAGATTCATAGGTGAAAAAACAGTTTTTCGGCGATAACTCGAAAACCTTTTAATAGAAATGTAATATTTATAGGACATAAAATGTTCCTCTCTTAATTCCACACCACTCCACGTGCTCAGTTTCCAAAATATTTTTGGTCATTTTACTATAACCTAACCTAACCCTAACCCTAACCCTAACCCTAACCCTAACCCAGACCCGACCTGACTAGGTGTCGGTCGACTCCCCTTACTCACTCGGAAACCACCCTCCTCGCTCCGTGTCGTTGCGTTAGTCGTCCTAACCCTTAAAAAAAATAAAAAATTATTCCAGTCTTGATAATAAACACCCGGTTATTTCTTACTACTTCCGTCGTACTACGTCTGCCATCGAATGTTGCTTCGTCGTAGGCGGGGGGCTTCGCCCCCCTGCGCCCCCCAAACGCGCCCTTTCTTTCCACCCGGGGGGCTTCGCCCCCCGACCCCCGTCGGGGGGCTTCGCCCCCCGAACCCCCTTTCTACGTTCCGTCTATAGTTGCAATTTTTTCGACGCTCACATTTTTCCCCACTTTTTGAGGGGTCCGAAACTTAGAAAAAAAATTTAAAAATTTCAAAAATCAAAAAAAAATTCAAAAATCAAAAATATTTTTTAAGAAATGTGGGTCCCGAATGCACGATTCTCCGTTCTCTGTCGATTGTAATATATTTTTCATCCATTTTCGACATCCCGTACAACCCCGTGGAACTTGGACCAATTTCACACCCCGCTCCAAATATACAGAGCCTAAACGGTGGGTCCTAGGACGATGATCCGTAGGACCTTTCTCGTAGATCTCGACGATAGAAATAAGAATGAATATAAGCAACCACACCCCTTAACGCCCTCGTTTCCGAGATATTCGCCAAAAACCATCCTTAGAGAACAAAAAATTGGCTATATCTCCGAAACTATGAATCCTAGAGGGAAAAAGTACTGAGATAAAATTGTAGAGCTAATAAAGGCCTATAATCTCGCCGTACATTGCCAAGCTCTGGATACAACGGTTTCCGAGATATGACTCGGTGAAAAAAAAAAGTTTCCAAAATTCAAAGTTCTTCGATTTTTTGCACGAATTAGACATTTTTAAGGAATTTTGGAAAAAAAAAATTTTTTTTTGCATTTTCAAAAATTTATAACTCCTAAACTACGAGTCCTGGGAAAAAAATACAGGTATACGTTTTTATTTCTCTCGACGAGATCTAGAAGATAGGGACCCGAAAACAATACCATCCCGTGCTCCTTTTCGAGATTCATAGGTGAAAAAACAGTTTTTCGGCGATAACTCGAAAACCTTTTAATAGAAATGTAATATTTATAGGACATAAAATGTTCCTCTCTTAATTCCACACCACTCCACGTGCTCAGTTTCCAAAATATTTTTGGTCATTTTACTATAACCTAACCTAACCCTAACCCTAACCCTAACCCTAACCCTAACCCAGACCCGACCTGACTAGGTGTCGGTCGACTCCCCTTACTCACTCGGAAACCACCCTCCTCGCTCCGTGTCGTTGCGTTAGTCGTCCTAACCCTTAAAAAAAATAAAAAATTATTCCAGTCTTGATAATAAACACCCGGTTATTTCTTACTACTTCCGTCGTACTACGTCTGCCATCGAATGTTGCTTCGTCGTAGGCGGGGGGCTTCGCCCCCCTGCGCCCCCCAAACGCGCCCTTTCTTTCCACCCGGGGGGCTTCGCCCCCCGACCCCCGTCGGGGGGCTTCGCCCCCCGAACCCCCTTTCTACGTTCCGTCTATAGTTGCAATTTTTTCGACGCTCACATTTTTCCCCACTTTTTGAGGGGTCCGAAACTTGGAAAAAAAATTTAAAAATTTCAAAAATCGAAAAAAAATTCAAAAATCAAAAATATTTTTTTAAAAATGTGAGTCCCAAATGCACGATTCTCGATTCTCTATCGATTGGTATAGTATATTTTTTATCCATTTTCGACATCCCGTACAACCCCGTGGAACTTGGACCAATTTCACACCCCGCTCCAAATATACAGAGCCTAAACGGTGGGTCCTAGGACGATGATCCGTAGGACCTTTCTCGTAGATCTCGACGATAGAAATAAGAATGAATATAAGCAACCACACCCCTTAACGCCCTCGTTTCCGAGATATTCGCCAAAAACCATCCTTAGAGAACAAAAAATTGGCTATATCTCCGAAACTATGAATCCTAGAGGGAAAAAGTACTGAGATAAAATTGTAGAGCTAATAAAGGCCTATAATCTCGCCGTACATTGCCAAGCTCTGGATACAACGGTTTCCGAGATATGACGCGGTGAAAAAAAAAAGTTTCCAAAATTCAAAGTTCTTCGATTTTTTGCACGAATTAGACATTTTTAAGGAATTTTGGAAAAAAAAAATTTTTTTTTGGATTTTCAAAAATTTATAACTCCTAAACTACGAGTCCTGGGAAAAAAATACAGGTATACGTTTTTATTTCTCTCGACGAGATCTAGAAGATAGGGACCCGAAAACAATACCATCCCGTGCTCCTTTTCGAGATTCATAGGTGAAAAAACAGTTTTTCGGCGATAACTCGAAAACCTTTTAATAGAAATGTAATATTTATAGGACATAAAATGTTCCTCTCTTAATTCCACACCACTCCACGTGCTCAGTTTCCAAAATATTTTTGGTCATTTTACTATAACCTAACCCTAACCCTAACCTAACCCAAACCTGAATAAACCAAACCTGAATAAACCAAACCTGAATAAACCAAACCTGAATAAACCAAACCTGAATAAACCAAACCTGAATAAACCAAACCTGAATAAACCAAACCTGAATAAACCAAACCTGAATAAACCAAACCTGAATAAACCAAACCTGAATAAACCAAACCTGAATAAACCAAACCTGAATAAACCAAACCTGAATAAACCAAACCTGAATAAACCAAACCTGAATAAACCAAACCTGAATAAACCAAACCTGAATAAACCAAACCTGAATAAACCAAACCTGAATAAACCAAACCTGAATAAACCAAACCTGAATAAACCAAACCTGAATAAACCAAACCTGAATAAACCAAACCTGAATAAACCAAACCTGAATAAACCAAACCTGAATAAACCAAACCTGAATAAACCAAACCTGAATAAACCAAACCTGAATAAACCAAACCTGAATAAACCAAACCTGAATAAACCAAACCTGAATAAACCAAACCTGAATAAACCAGCGGGGGGGCTTCGCCCCCCCGAACCCCCCCTATTTGAAGAAAAAAACCCTGATTATCTGATGTATTCTATTTATTCTAATCTGATTCATTCCATTTATTCATGAATCTTTTGACCACCTTAAAATTAATTAACTAAACTACCGACGCGCCATAGGCATATTTCGTTATCTTCGGAATTTATTGCGATACTTAAAACAAAGTTTAGTGCATGGCTGGTGCTAAGCTGAAATCAAGATTACTTACAGGGTACAGGGTTAAATGCAGAATTGGGTGCTAAATTATGTGTAGAACGTTGCAAAATTGGGGGTGGAACCTCAGGGTGCGAGGCTGTGTACAAATTGGGTGTAGAATTCGATACAAAATTGGGTGTTAAATTGTGTTCTGGATTTGGTGCGTCAATAAATGAATACGAAGCGGTATACATAATTAGGTGCGAGGCTGGGTGCGAGTTGATTGTACGATTGAATGCTTTATTCGATACAGGATTTGATTCGATACAGGATAGAATGAATGCGAAGCGTCATACCTAGTGAGATACGAGGCTATGTAAACGACTGGGTGCGAGGCTTGTACAGGATTGAATGTAGTTAGGATTCAGGTTTGAATACTGATTTGGGTACAGGATTGGGTGCAGAGTTTGGTGCGGGAATTAATTCATGCGAGTTATGCGTGATACCAGCTGGGTTCCAACCTAGATGCAAAGTTGGATGCAGAGTTGAGTGCGCGATTCGATACTTAATTGATTGTAGAAATAGTTGTAGTTTGATGCGGGAATGAATGAATGAATGAATGCCGGACAAGTTGCAGGGCTGTGTTCTAAACTGTGTACACTGCTGTGAACGAATTGATTACCGGATTGAATACGATATTAGGTGCGAGAATTAATGCAGGGTTCGGTACAAGGATTAATGAATGCGAAACAAGGATCGGAATTGAGAACCAGATTTGGTGCAAGGCTGGGTGCAATTTGGATACAATATTGAATGCGGAATTGAGTGTTGTAATGGTTGCAGAGTTCCGAGCAGGAATGAAACATTGCGAATTAAAGTGGGGAGGTGTTTGCGAGGCTGGATGCCAAACTGAATGCAAATCTAATGCAAAATTGAAAGCAGGACTCAGTGTTGTGTTTTATACAGTAATGAATGTATCGAAAACAAAATGCAGGGCTGTTAGCGGTTCGAGTGCAGGATTGCGTACAAAATTGTGTACAAGATTAGGTGCAGGGTTTGGTGCAGGAATGAATTAATAATGACTGTCAAAGCGTATTACCATCCCCAAATCTATTAAGGTGTTTAACATTAATTAATTCTAAAAATCGCTGGTTAGTTCCAGAGCGCTACACGTGCGCGGTTTGGTTCTAGGGATGGCGCCTGATTGGTTCGTGTCGCTAGTTCCAAAATGGAGCTCGCTGATTGGTCGCGGCGCTGTTGTATAGAGAGATCTTGAATTTCTTATAGTTCGTAGTTATAGACTAAAAGTATATTAGATTTCTAAGCTAAATAAGGCGTATAAAATAAGCACGTTAAGTAATTATCAATAATAATAAAAATCGCTAATAATAAGAAATAGAACGAATAGGTTATATAATTGTTCTGTATTTTATAAGTAAAAGCATTTCTAAATTATTATTGCAAATATGGGTTCGAAAAAATGGCGGGACGTCATTTTTTCGAACCCATATTTGCAATAATAAGATCGTTATGTTTTAAATTCCTAAGCTAAATAATCATATGGAACAAGAACGGTAAGATGAGATGCACTAGAGATTAATTTTATTATAAATTTAAATAATTATAAGAATAAAAGCAAACGGGCTAAATAATCGTTTTTCATTCTATTGATATACTATAAAAATAAAAGCGAAATTTTATTATCATTTGAAATCTGATTTGCAAAAATAAGGTTTCGAAAAAATAGCGGGATGTCACACCATGTAGTCCCGCCGGCTCTAAAATGGATCCATTTAGCGCCACTGTACGTGCTAGAAAAACGGTTTCACGAAAAACGGCAGCGCGACCCCTTTCAGGCTTCTCTCTGGTACTACTATTTCTTTAGGTTGTTACTACACTTCTCCCTTCAGTGGGAGCTTTCCAGCAAGACGACACAGATAGACACTGTGTGACACACTTGAGCACTGTGCCCTGGTGCTTGTTGGAACGCGTTTTAATTCTCCGACACAACCGCTAGATAGCTCTCATATCAATTTTTACAATGATAAGACTGATCTGACAAGCAGTCAGCTCAAGTTAGTACAAACTCTCGTGTGTTTGAGTTTATGTGAATTGATTTTGAAAGAATATATAATTTCCACATTGACATATTAATGGTGAGTTTTATTATGTCGATAAAATTAATTATTTCCTTAATTGATTTAGTTCGAAACAATAAACTGATGGAGTGAAATATAATCTCTTCTATTCCCATTAAGATTGATAGTTTTTTAAAATAAATATTTTGTAGATTGATAAAGTTGTCCTTCATTTAATGGAAACGCCAAATTTAAGTAGCAGTTCTACTTCCACGAACAGCGATACGGATGAGTTGGATAGTAGCTTACAAAATAGCATCACTTCTGCTAGTAGTGAGAAGGAAGATGTAGATCCACTATAATTTCCTCTAATACATTATTTAATTACTGGTCGAAGAAGACATCGCATCGAAAATTATATTCAAATTATTGATTTATGGACGGATCAAGAATTTAAAGAACATTTGAGATTAACACGAAAAACCATTCAAATTAATTGGTACTGAACATTTCAAAAGCATATTTAACAATTAAATAATTTGTGATTATTATAATTCTAATTCATAAATATTAAAGAAATCTTTTTATTTTAGATGAGTTGGAATTATCAAATTTCATTCCATCACATTCTTTTGGAGTAAAACCAATCTCAGCAAAATTGAGCTTCTTACTGTTCTTGTGGTACATGGCGAATATGGAACCATTGCGAACTTTGGCAGACAGATTCGATATTTCCATTTCATCAGTGTTTCGGGTTTTAAGACGAGTAATGCTTGGGTTTTAACGAAATTAGACACAATGATCAGATGGCCCCAGGGACATGACGTTACGAGAGTTTGTGAAGAATTTTATACAAAACAAGGAATTCCAAACATTTTGGGAGCCATTGATAGTAGTCATATCCGAATAGAAACATCTGCAATAAACACTCGAGATTATTGCAATCGAAAAAAATTTTTTTCTATCAATTTACAAGTTGTTGTAGACGCGAACATGCGATTTATCAATATCTATTGTGGTGAGCCTGGCTCCCTCCATGATGCACGTGTATTTAGAAGATCACCATTGTATGAAGCAGCAAATGCAAACGCAAGAATGTTATTCCCGAATAGAACTTTTTTATTAGGTGATTCTGCTTATCCGTCTTTACCGTGGCTCGTTCCACCTTTTCGAAACAATGGTCATCTTACACCTTGTCAGGTAGAGTTTAATTTTATACATTCATCTACGCGAATGTCCGTTGAACGAGGATTTGGATACGTAAAAGGACGATTTCGTCGCATCAAATTTTTCACCGAATATCGCGATATGAGCTTCATAACCAATACAGTAGTAGCAGCATGCATATTACACAACTACTGTATTGATGAGAACGACATTTATGATTATGCTGAATATAATGATGATTACTTTGCTAATTTAGTGAATGCCAATGACAATTTGGAAATAGATGATCGCGGAATTGCAGGAATAGACCGTCGGATGCAATTATTTTACGAACTTTTTCCCGAATAATAATATAAAGTGCAAATTTTGTCTGATGCTCTGAAAAATTAATGATTGTATAGATGACAAATTAATTTTGATAATCTTTGATGATAATTCTAAATGAATAATTAAATACCAAATAAATAATACAATATTATATGTATTGAAATTACAAAAACTATACAAGAACATGTACACTTTTTGTAGATTTATATAAATTTATAACAAAAACGAGAAAAAAAATACGATAAAATTATGACTTATTTGCAATTATTTTCAATTCTTACTGTATATCACATTAAAAACAGAACATTTTTTTACTTAAACATTAAGAACATTAACTTCTAAACAATAGAATCATTTTAATAGAAAAATATTTAATATACTTTAATAATAACTTTGGGACTTTTGTATTGTACTATAACATTTATATGACTTATTTGCAATCATTTTCAACTCTAGTCTCACTGTATATCACATTAAAAACAGAACATTTTTTTACTTAAACATTAAGAACATTAACTTTTAAATAATAGAATCATTTTGATAGAATAATATTTAATATACTTAAATAATTAATAATTATTACTAATAGTTTCTATGACATAGTATCTATGTCATTGTTGTAATGCGAATTAATAGAGAATAAATTACTCTCTTTTAAAGACATAGTTTCTATGTCATAGTTTCTATGTCATAGTTTCTATGCCATAGTTTCTATGCCATAGTTTCTATGCCATAGTTTCTATGCCATAGTTTCTATGCCATAGTTTCTATGTCATAGTTTCTATGCCATAGTTTCTATGCCATAGTTTTTATGCCATAGTTTCTATGCCATAGTTTCTATGCCATAGTTTCTGTCATAGTTTCTATGCCATAGTTTCTATGCATAGTTTCTATGCCATAGTTTCTATGCCATAGTTTCTGTCATAGTTTCTATGCCATAGTTTCTATGCATAGTTTCTATGTCATTTAGCGTTTTCGTTTTGCACGGATTTGCTCGGCCCAAGGTTGATTAATGACGTCATTGCATCGTCTCTGCCAATAAACGACTTGAATTTATAGTAGAATAGTGATTAATCAACTTGGGGTCGAGAAAACCCGTGCAACCCGGAAACGCTAATATTTTCTATGACATAGTATCTATGTCATTGTTGTAATGCGAATTAATAGAGAATAAATTACTCTCTTTTAAAGACATAGTTTCTATGTCATAGTTTCTATGTCATAGTTTCTATGCCATAGTTTCTATGCCATAGTTTCTATGCCATAGTTTCTATGCCATAGTTTCTATGCCATAGTTTCTATGTCATAGTTTCTATGCCATAGTTTCTATGCCATAGTTTTTATGCCATAGTTTCTATGCCATAGTTTCTATGCCATAGTTTCTGTCATAGTTTCTATGCCATAGTTTCTATGCATAGTTTCTATGTCATTTAGCGTTTTCGTTTTGCACGGATTTGCTCGGCCCAAGGTTGATTAATGACGTCATTGCATCGTCTCTGCCAATAAACGACTTGAATTTATAGTAGAATAGTGATTAATCAACTTGGGGTCGAGAAAACCCGTGCAACCCGGAAACGCTAATATTTTCTATGACATAGTATCTATGTCATTGTTGTAATGCGAATTAATAGAGAATAAATTACTCTCTTTTAAAGACATAGTTTCTATGTCATAGTTTCTATGCCATAGTTTCTATGCCATAGTTTCTATGCCATAGTTTCTATGCCATAGTTTCTATGCCATAGTTTCTATGCATAGTTTCTATGTCATTTAGCGTTTTCGTTTTGCACGGATTTGCTCGGCCCAAGGTTGATTAATGACGTCATTGCATCGTCTCTGCCAATAAACGACTTGAATTTATAGTAGAATAGTGATTAATCAACTTTGGGTCGAGCAAACCCGTGCAACCCGGAAACGCTAATAGTTTCTATGACATAGTATCTATGTCATTGTTGTAATGCGAATTAATAGAGAATAAATTACTCTCTTTAAAAGACATAGTTTCTATGACATAGTTTCTATGTCATAGTTTCTATGACAGAAAAATTTTTTCCATTTGGTCGTAAAATTCGAAGTTCATTGCACCTCTTCCAGAAGCGGAGTTGTCAACGCATTTTTTATATTTCTTTTTCAAAACATTGAATTTCCATCGTACTTGATCGCGTGACATCTAAAATATAAATTAAAATATTATAAGCAATGTAGACATTTTTTACATATTTATTTTCTATTTATTCACATCGAAGAATTTATACCTTAATCCCAAAATTCATCAGACCATTTGATATCGCTTCCCATATTTCAACTTTCTTCTTCGGATTGTTCAGCATGTTCTCCTTACTCTCATACAAGCTTAGAAGAGCGAGAGTAGCATCTTTGGTCCAAACAGCATCTATAATAATTAACATATAGCCTATGTAAATTTAAAGATTCCGGTGAAAGAGAAGAAGGGCAACAACATAGGTTAAAAATCTTTTTCTGCCGAAAGGAAGATAGTCAAGATATTTTCTTTTTTATCACGCTGAGAAGAGTAAGTTAAATAGTTGAGTAAAGATAATATTTTAATTAATAATTCTATAATTTTATAAATAATTATTTTTTACGTAGTTTATTTGTCTTCGGCTGATCCAAATATTCGGCTTCAGTTTCCACATTGTTTACTATATCAGGGTCTTCTTCCGTATAAAGAGTATTATTATCTGTCACATAAACATTTTTATTCAAAAAACATTAATGTTTTGGAACATCATCATATGAGAAAATTGTTTCTTTGCAGTATTTGCATTTGAGCATTTCTAGAACAAAAATTATGTTTAACGACACATTCATTCTAATATCGTCTTAATTATTATCTTAATTGAAGTTCCACTTAACTGCTTTCATGAAATCACAATAAAATTGCATTCAAGTAAAATATCACAGTAAAATAGCAATCACATTAATACAAAAAAAATCGGCAGATGAATAACAACTTTCAGTCAGGATAAATCCTATTTCAGTAGGGCCACGCACAATACATATCACCCCAGAAATTGATAGCCGTTGTCACGTCTGGAGTGACAATTCTTTCTTTCACTATACCTAGGTTAGCAAAAGAAAAGGATGCTCTCTATTTTATTGGGCAACCTGCATGCACCGGTTATACCTTAGGGACGCCGAGAGCTAGGACCTGACTTATAGATCTAGGGAAAATGGAGTGTGGAGACACAGAATAACAATTTATTATTTTTCTAGGGATTTGCTAGGGTTGTTTTACGTATGTAAATACAAATATATGATTTGAGAATTTCAAAGATGTTTTAAGGGAACTATTCATAGATCTTCAACTATATATCCGTTAAAGTAATCATCAATGAGTCCAATTATTATTAATAAGGTTAATTGTGGTAAGTTGCTTACTATTTTATTAAGTTCTTCAGTCAAGGATAAAGGTTTCATTAATGTGAATTCGTAAGAAAAGAGAAAAGATATTATGATATAATTAATTAAATAAAAGTCTAAGAAAGTTATTTTATATTTTATGTAACTTGAAAATTATTTAATATATGTGTATTTATATAGAATGTAATATGTATGTACATATTTAGCATTCAGGAATCGTGCCTTAAAACTAAATTGAAGATTAGAAATTTTATTTAAGTTAAAATTTCTTATAAGGATGATTGCTGTTAAAGGGGATAAGGTTTGAGGGTAATTAGTTATAAAGAATACAGTATCATTACTAAATTTATATCTTTGTACAATCTAATCTTTTAATTCAAAAGGAAGGTATGGAGAATGCGGAGAGCGTTAACCAGGGCATAACAATGGATGCTCAGTTAACAAAAGCAAAATTATTTGTACGGAGTGCTACCAAGGGCACAACATTGGATGCTCGGCGGCGATGGAAATTTAAGGGCGGATGAGAAGAGAGAGAATAAAATATGATATATTTCTGTTTATAAATCTTCTGCTGACGATCTTAAATGGAGAGATAGGCAGTGGAGGAAATTTACTGACCTGGCACAACGTAGGGTGCCCGGTTAGTTATGGAGATATACTGGGTGGTGATTGGAAATTGTCGATCAGGGCACAACATTGGGTGCTCGATGACGAGAGGAATATCTAGGATTAGGTATAGAATGACGCTTAGGGCATGACAGAGGATGCTCAGCGTCAGGTTAACAAAGGGTTGGACGACGTCCGAGTGTCAACAGTAGTATTATTTAACTAAAAGTCTAACTTTCTTTTAGTATTAATACTGTTTGGAAGATTCAGGGTATTTGATGATTATTTGATAAGAGTTTGCGTTAGTTAAGGATTGACTGACCGA
This sequence comes from Lasius fuliginosus, assembly GCA_949152495.1. Lineage (NCBI taxonomy): Eukaryota > Metazoa > Arthropoda > Insecta > Hymenoptera > Formicidae > Lasius > Lasius fuliginosus. The sequence goes on along the minus strand of CASCJU010000032.1, from coordinate 51,825 downwards.
AAACTGTCAGCTACATGCCAGCGCTTGACAGGGGTTTTTCTTTATTAAATAAGGGATATAAGAATGTCACTGTGAGCGTACGAGTTGCTGAGTGACGATGGAATAATCGATGAGGTAAGGGATTGAAGTGGCTGTCAGTCATTAACAAACTTCTAATCTTCGCTAAGACTACGTGATCAGGATTAAGGGGAATTATAATTACTTACCGTATTGTAACTGCAATCTATAGCTCTGCTGCACGTTTCTCTACCTTCACGCTTCCTGGAGGACCTCGGTCGCAGCGGGTAAGGTTGAATTTAATTCACTCGAAATTATGCACAGAGTTCTTTATTCAGTTTTTGCACAATTGAATATCTAGCGCACGATTAACAATTATGAAAGAATCAGAAGTCTTAACGCCGAGTAATGTATGTTATAATGATTGATACAGCTCGAAGAATATAATGAGATACTTGCTTAAAGGACGAATATAGAATATATAATAAATCGGAGCGCGAAATTAGCGGTTTATATACCTTTGAGACAAAAGCATTCGAATCGGACCTTGGTGCCGTGTGGAACATGCATTGGTCATAGGTCATTTGAAGGGCTTTGGGGGGTGGGAATTACTCCTTCCAGAAAGATCCGTCGTAAAATTCTTCTTAATCGAATCACCGGGTAGCTACAGGAGCTTGCTTGCGAATTTCGTATGTTTTGATACACGCCGGAGTGATATAGATAAGGAGTTGGCCGGTCTCAGCATCCCCTCTACCGAGTTACATGCATCGATTGATCTGAATATTCTTATATTTTATTCTTTGAATATTTCGTAATGCTAGGCTAGTGTAAAATATTAAAATTTATATCTAATTCTCTTGTTTATGGAATCAATTTATAATAATTTATTGTTGGCTTAGTATTTCAATGATATTTTAGAGCTAATCAATTTTCATATAGTTTTAACTATTGGTTCTAATTATTTATAAAGAAAGCTGTTTGCAAATTATTATATGCAAATATGATTCCACAAAGTATAACAGTGAAGTCTTAATAAGTAGTTATGTCATCGCATAATGCTTAAGCTAAAAAGTGAAACGTTTACATAATTAGATTAATCATTTACAAAGCCATAATTATTATTTATTGAAGTTATTTATTTGAGTTATTAAGAGACTTTAACATAAATTTCAATGATCGCTTTCGGATCTTTAATAGTTTATAAAAGGTTAATTCAATAGGTAATTATGACTTTATAATCTTTTACATTTGTCGTAATAGAAGCTCGATTAATAATGACTGTTAAAGCGTATTACCATCTCCAAATCTATGTTAAGATGTTTAATATTAATTAATTCTAAAAATCGCTGGTTAGTTCCAGAGCGCTACACGTGCGCGGTTCGGTTCTAGGGGTGGCGCCTGATTGGTTCGTGTCGCTAGTTCCAAAATGGAGCTCGCTGATTGGTCGCGGCGCTGTTATATAGAGAGATCTCTAATTTCTTATAGTTCGTAGTTATAGACTAAAAGTATATTATATTTCTAAGCTAAATAGGGCGTATAAAATAAGTACGTTAAGTAATTAACAATAATAATAAAAATCGCTACTAATAAGAAATAGAACGAATAGGTTATACAATTGTTCTGTATTTATAAGTAAAAGCATTTCTTAATTATTATTGCAAATATGGGTTCGAAAAAATGGCGGGACGTCACACCGTGAACGAGACATAAAAGTCTGACCATGCTACGGAGCTGTTTCGAACTGTGTCTTACTGTGTCTTACTGTGTCGCTGTAGGAATGCATTGTGTTATACACTGTGTCGCTCTGTGTCGCCTGTGTTCCTTGCTGGAAAGCACCCAGTAGTATCTGGCAACATTGGACATGTCACGTCTGGGTGACCTTTTTTTCACTAGACTCGGTTAGCAAGAGAAAGAAGCTCTCTATTTTTTGAAAGGCAACCTGCTTACACCGGTTATACCCTAGGGACGCCGAGAGCAAGGACTGAAGTGATCTAAAGAGTGAAATGAGACTCGGGTGGTAATTATTTACTAGAAATTCACCAGAATTATACGTACCTGTATAATTACGTGCGTTAATGCTGTTTTATGATTCGGGGTTTTAAAGATTTGCTAGAAGAACAGTTAGTTGGTCTACATCCAAATATCCTTTAAAATAATCATCAATTAATCCAATTATTATTTCTGAAACGTCATTCGGTTCGCTGGTTATCGTGTCATTAATTTCCTCGTCTGAATACAAGGGTATCATCTGTAATTTACAGAATAATTGTGAATTTGTTTCTTAATATATTAAATAATGATTATTAGAACTTAAGTATACCGTAGGGGTGTGTAATGTGATTTATCGATTACAAATCTAAGTTTTGGGCATACTGATCGATGCTAAAATGTTTATCCTCAGATAATTGTGATTTTAACTGGAATATTAAATCTTTCGGCAAGATCTTTGTTTGGTTGACTTTGTTACTCTCTTTTTGGTGCTCTTTGCATGCTATTAATTCTGGTGAATTTGGTTTCGAACCATTAGAATCATTTAATGTCAGTAATTCAATGCTAGAATTATCAATGATTTCCGTATTGAGTTCAACTTCTGAATTAGATATTTCGTGGGGGGAGCCAATAAATATTTCAGACTGAGTCGTAAGTGTTGAGGTTGCAAGAGTCGAAGAGAAATTGTCGGTAGAGTCTGCGTAAGACTGAGTTCCGAATGCCTGTCGGTTGACCCAGATTAAATTTGAAGCACGCTGTATAGTACGTGCTCTTTTATCGGCACGATTAGCATGTGTCTGTTTACCGGCTCTATGTTTACGCTTCTTCCGGATGGTTTGTCTATACGCCGGGTTAACCATCTACAAGGGTGTAGTAGGATGATGAGACTAAATAAAATGATAGAATTAACGTTGATAGATTTTTAAGGAATGTTGACTAACTATTTGAAAGAAAACTCTGAAATATTTAAATAAGTTATAATTGACAATTATTAAGAATACAAAATCTAAAATATTTAAATGAGTTTTAAGAAATTTTAATTGGAAGGTAAAACATTAATTAATATTCTAGAATTATTATGTATCTGTGGCCTTATCCACTATCGTGTAGTTGATTATTAGAACCTTGAAGATTAGAAATCCTATTTGAGAATTTGGGAATTAGACATTTCGTAGATAAGAATATCTATTAGTTGGAGGGATAGATAAGGATTTTCCTTTATAGAAGGATAGTATCAACATTATAATAATATCTTCATGTAATTCTAGTTTTTTATTATAGAAAATGCTTTATAATTTTAAATTTCTCTGTTGTCAATCCTTTAAGTACGAGATAGGGGCAAAGGATATGTTATGATTCCTGGCAGCGAATGCCGGGATAGTTATGAATCCTGGCAGCGAATGCCGGGAGATGTTATGAATCCTGGCAGCGAATGCCGGGAAATGTTATGATTCCTGGCAGCGAATGCCGGGATAGTTATGAATCCTGGCAGCGAATGCCGGGAAATGTTATGAATCCTGGCAGCGAATGCCGGGATAGTTATGAATCCTGGCAGCGAATGCCGGGAAATGTTATGAATCCTGGCAGCGAATGCCGGGAAATGTTATGATTCCTGGCAGCGAATGCCGGGATAGTTATGAATCCTGGCAGCGAATGCCGGGAAATGTTATGAATCCTGGCAGCGAATGCCGGGAAATGTTATGATTCCTGGCAGCGAATGCCGGGATAGTTATGAATCCTGGCAGCGAATGCCGGGAAATGTTATGAATCCTGGCAGCGAATGCCGGGATAGTTATGAATCCTGGCAGCGAATGCCGGGATAGTTATGAATCCTGGCAGCGAATGCCGGGAAATGTTATGAATCCTGGCAGCGAATGCCGGGATAGTTATAAATCCTGGCAGCGAATGCCGGGAAATGTTATGAATCCTGGCAGCGAATGCCGGGAAATGTTATGATTCCTGGCAGCGAATGCCGGGATAGTTATGAATCCTGGCAGCGAATGCCGGGAAATGTTATGAATCCTGGCAGCAAATGCCGGGAAATGTTATGAATCCTGGCAGCGAATGCCGGGATAGTTATGAATCCTGGCAGCGAATGCCGGGAAATGTTATGATTGGAAACGAGGATTGGAGGACGTCGGAGTGACAACAGCAATATTAGTAATATATTAAGATCTAAATTCTGTCTAATATCGATACTTATAGATGATAGTGAAATTGTGAGGACATATAATTTAATAATGACTGACGAAAAAGAACTGTCAGCTTCATGCCAGTGCTTGACAGAGGGGTTTCTTTATTATACACGGAGTAAGATTATCGCTACGAGCACGTGAGATGCTGAGCGACGATGGGATGAGAGATGAGGTAATTGATTAAAGTAGGATGTCAGTCAGTAGCAGATTTCTTAATCTTCACTAAGATACGGCGTGCTCGGGTAAGGGGAGTTATAATTACTTACCGTATGGTAGCGGTGAATCTCCAGTTTTGGTGTACGTGTCTCTATCTTCGCTCCTGGAGGACCTCGGTCACGGCGAAATAGGTTGAATTTAAGTACTCGAAATTACGTACAGGATCTTTTATTCGGATTTTACACTATTAAGAAATCTAACGCACGACTGACAGTAATGAAAAAGATTAGAAGTCCGTCGGTGCGGACGCACAGAGATTTGTCACAGCTTGAATATGATCTCGAATAAGATATGCTTATGATCGGATATTCTTAATGATTAAGTGCACTAACGACTGGGCAATGAATAATGAACGAATGGCTCCCGGAGCTCGAAATTAGCGGTTTATATACCGATGAGACAACGGCGATTCGAGCCGTGCTTTGGTGACGCGTGGAACATGCATGGGTCATCGGTCATTTGAAGGACTTTGGAGTGGTTATGGGGAGATAACTCTTCGAGAAGAGTGCGTTATAAATTCCTTTTAACTGAGCCGCCGGGTAGCGACGAGAACGTGCTCGAATTTTTCCTATTGAATGTTTACATGTATTGACACTCTCCGGAGTGACATCGATAAACAGAGAGTCGGCTGATCTTAGTGTCCGCGCTACCGGGCTGCTTACATCACTCGATCTAAAATTTTTATAACTTAACGCTGGGATGTTTTATAATGCTAAGCAACATAAAATGTTAAACTTATATCTAATTTTCTGTTTATAGAATCAATTTATAATAATTTACTGTCAGCTTGGTCATTTAACGAGAGTTAATTAAATTTCGACATTTTACTATTACTACAGGCTTCTATAAATGACCTTTATTATTATTTTCAATTATAAAAGACTGTTTGCAAATTATTATATACGGGGTATGATTCCATAAAGTATAACATATACAATAATATTTGAATGGACTATCAGGTTAGAGTAGCGCGTTTTACACAAATAAATTAGTTATTTTCGAAGTCATAATTGTTGTTTATTGAAATTTTGTTTGAATAATTTAGTTATTTATTTGAAAAGGTTTAACACAATTTCAATGGTCGTTCTTAGTTATTATTAATTGTTTACAAGAAGCTGTTTTCAATAAATTGTTATGACTTCGTTATTTCCTATATTTATTGTAACAGAAGCTCGATTAATATTTGAATATCATATTGAAGCGCATTATCATAAGCATGACTTATCGCTAATTTCCTAAGTCATGGAATTATTTCGTAACAACTTGCTTTTGGCTAAGTTATTTGTTTAGTTATTTATTAAAATTGAATTTATAGAAACTAAAATGAATTCAGAAATTATAGTTGTTTATTTGTTAAGAATTGCTTCTAGCGAGTTATTATATTCCATAATTCCAAGGAATAGCACATATATCCTTAAATCTGTATTAAAGTATTTAATTTCTTAAAAAGAAGTAGAATTCACACGCAGGTTTGTTCTATAAGATAACCGCTGGTTAGTTCTAGAGCGCTACACGCGTGTGGTTAGGTTCTAGGGACGGCGCTTGATTGGGTTGCGTTGCTAGTTCCAAAATAGAGCTTCCGGATTGGTCGCAGCGCGATTAAATAGGGAAGTCTTAATTTCCTAGAGTTAGTAACTAAAAATAAAAGCGTATGAGGTAAGAAAATTAAATAATTGACGAACAATAATAGAAGTCGCTAATAACTGAAAATAGAACAAGTAGATTACACTATTGCTCCATATTTTATAAGTAAAAGCATTTCTTAATTATTATTGTAAATATGGGTTTGAAAAAATGGCGGGACGTCACATAGGAGATCACAAGCATGCAACCACGTTTGAAAATTTTGTCACCAAACGCAGAGACGATCGTGATTAATTTTTAAATGAGATTTTAGCCGAATATTCAATAATATCTTAATAAACGGAACTGTTCCGGGCTTTGCTTCTCGACAAATTTTCTATTTCCTATTGTAGAAGATCACAAGGGATGCCACCACGTTTGATTTCCCGTAATGATTCCCAAAATCTAACTCGTGAAAATGCTACATAAAGTTGTCCATGATCGAAAATATCTTTTTTTTAATCGATTGCAATTTTGTCAAATGTTAGTCCTTCGAGACCAATCACATTAAGAATAACGCGATAACAATACAATCGCGATTAGTAGCCAACTTAAGCATTTCATACCAATTTTATAAGAGGATTAATTATCTTATTGTTTTAATTATACTTATGCTTGTGTAAATTTGTAATATAGGCTTTAATGTGCATAGGTGCGCGCTAGCGCATCTAACTGATTTATATTGTGCCTAATATTACTCGCATCTTATCTGTACATAATTCTCATTTTATTTTCACGAAAAAAAGATCTAAATTAAATTTGACAAAGCGCTGGCAGGCTTGAATCTCCTTTTTAACTAATTATTTATAATTAAATTTTATTAAAAATTTAAATTGTGTGCAGGATTGAAAGACGCGAAAAAGAACACCTTGTAATCTTTATATATTTTATATTTAGAAATATTTTACGGGAAACCAGAGTCTCCATATATACATATATATACACACACACACACATATATATATATCTTGATATAAAGTTCTTTGGATGGTTATACATAACGAGGATATATATGTTGTATAAAATACAGTCGAATTCTTCCACTCTAAATTCACTATTTGCCCCTCTAAACAAATTTTTTTTGTATTGCTTTCTTTCTATTCACATTCCAAATTACCATGTGACCATATTAAAATGAGAAAGCGAGTGACATTATATATTTTCTTAGGCATATGATACATTAGAATAAAAGTAAGAATTAAAGTGATTTAGAATAAAGTTATTTAGAATAATGCTCGATTGTTGTGACTTTAAAATAGAAGAAATCGTCTTAGAGTAAAACCTAGATACAAAACATAGTATTACAAATCAAAGCGCTTTTTACTAAACTCTTATACACAATTGCAACGAATGTTCGATATTCGCTTTAACGCAACTCGCGCGACTCACGCTAGTACACAAGATAAAGAACACAATTATTTCACTTCCATACAGCACAGATGTATAATACACAAAATAGCTTCTTTTTCTTTAATAAAAGCATCGAATACTTTTCGTTAAAGCATCGGTATACTTTTTGTTCAAGTAAACAAAAGCATCCAAAATATTACAAAGTAAACGTATTTTTTCATTATATTCCGACCTGCAGAATCATGTGTATATACAATGTAGTATATCGCGTATATCGTTATATATAACATTGTATATGAAAAAAAATTGGTATAAAACTATTTGCTACTGTACCAAGAGAATCAAAGATGTTACTTTATACAATAGTAGATAAAATGATTCCTATATATTAGCAGTACATTCAGAATATTATGAGAAATATTCAGAAACTACATCAGGATGTCCAATTATAAACATCCAAAAACCTTCATTTATTTTTCATCCATGCTGTGCAGTTTCTGATGTATTCGCCATATATTGTATTGTCCATGATCCCGATTCAATGCTACGATTGTTCATTCTGATTACATTGCGCGCGTAGAGTACAAAATAGATTGTAGACAGTTTTATCATTGAGCATTGTACGAAACAATCTCGGATAAATAATAGAATACGTTTTATGATTTTATAGCGGGAGTTACTTTGTAACTTCGTGCATTGCATGCGCCAGGTATTCCACATTTTTCGATGTCACACCGGCCATAGAGATGCGGCCGTCCTTGGTGAGGTAAATGCTGAAATCTTTTGTGAGTTTTTCCACCTGTTGTAAAATTAACAATAAAGTTGAAACGGAGTCAGATTAATAATAATAATCATTTTTTCTTATTTAGAAGAATAATATAAATTATAAATCATTACTTATAAGTATAGAAATGTAAATATGTATGTACACAAACATATATTTACACAGATTTGCGCACGCGAGCGAGCGCGCGTCTATATATATATATATTTATATTAACTTTATACTATTTCAAGTTTGCAATTTAAATACATTCAAATGTGTAAAAAAAAAAATAAGTTGGTAAAAAAAAAGATACAATTTTTAGTAATATCTAATATAATTCGAAATATATACTAACTATAAATATATAAATGTAAACCTATAGTAAATGTATCTATAGTACTAATTTAATAGGAAAAAGAAATTACCTCATTTGGCTTCAAGCCAGTATAACAGAACATTCCAATCTGATCGGTAATGTGGGACCAATCGCGAATGCTGCCGTTTCTCTTGAGATTGTCGCTGAGCTTTGTGCGAACCGAAATGATGCGATCGGCCATACCCTTAACGTCGCGCAACCATTCCTTTCGCAATTCCGGATTGCCGAGAATTTCATTAACTATACGGGCTCCGTAGATTGGTGGATTCGAGTACATTGGCCTGATCACGATTTTCAATTGTGACAAGGTGCGAGCAGCCTCCTCCTTGCTGGCTGTTACCAAACTGAACGCTCCAACGCGTTCACCTAAGAAAATAAAAGACAACTTCCCAAAAGTTTGTTCTTTTATTTATATATATTAATCAAATACCAAAAATAATTTATATATATGTACATACATACATACATACATACATACATACATACATACATACATATACAGGGTGTCCCAGAATAATGGGGATTAATCTCGTGTGCAAATAGAGCGGACTAAACTGAGTCGAAAAGTCCTCTACCATTTTGCTAAATTCGCAATAGTTATTGCGTTATTAATTAAAATATCTGAGCTAATGAACGTGTGGGAAGCGGTAGGCCGGAATCGGTAGGAATGTAAGATGGCTTATTTGTTTACATCTCTTAGCAACAAATATCACGCGTCGCTCGCCGTTCGCTGCGTGACTCCACCTCTTGCTCAGATGATGCTTTTATTGCTAAGAGACATAAACAAATAAGCCATCTTACATGCCTACCGAT
>CASCJU010000032.1:0-40000 GCA_949152495.1 Lasius fuliginosus | reverse complement strand
TTCCAAAATAACGAATTTAATCGTATTTCTCTAGAAAGTAGCATTTCAAAAAGTAAGTAATTTTGCAAAGGTCGAAAGGTCATTCGTCTTGTATACTGAATGTTAAAGGATTTCACCTAGAGAATCTCACAGCCATCGGTAGAGTATTGCAACTCCTCTTCAGGAACTTGCCGGTCGTCACAAGTAGTCTCGTAGTATGTGCCATTTGGAATATTTTTCACAATTCTGTTACAATTTTTTTGAATCTGAACGTGATTTAACCTCAATGCCAAATGCCAACTGGACAAGGACAACTGGACTGAACTATGTATATCCATTAAGCTCTATAAATCCGAAGAGATCTAGAGATCCTTCAAGAGTGGGAGAATGATCCAATTTAAGGTACCTTTTCATATTGACGTCCGACGCTCATGAAGCCTATCCCACAATGCAAAAAAACAGGCAATAGGAACAGGGAATAAAAATTATTCACCAATAGAAGCAGGAAATAGATATTATTCCCACCACATAAATCGACCGATGCTTAGGGTAACCAGCACGATTGACCAATCAGAGAGTCCTAGTGTGCAACTGGCCAATTAGCAATATAGACTATCGGATCCCGTCCATCTAGCTTCGCACATCTGGACCTTATCCGGTTCCGGATTATTATCTGATAGGAAATTAATTATTATAAAATAAACTATTATTTCCCAAACGTTGAAACATTACGTGTTTCCCAAATGATTTCACGTTGATTAAAACAAAGAAAAAATTTTTTTTTTAATTATGTCTGCTAACTATACGCTCAATTAATTTTCATTAATTATAAATAAACCATTATTTCCTAACTATGAGAATATATTTCTAAAGTATACAGAGGTCTTTCGACTGCTTTCGACTAACGTTTTGATCACAGCAGCTCTCATCTCTCATTGTCAATCCTATTCATGTATAATTCGGTGCTAAATTATGATAGAAGGAACATTTTGAAAGCACGAAATTTCATATCGCATATATCTAACTTTGACATTTTTATATTTTCTTTGATTTCCATATGCTTTCTTTTTTTGCTCGCAATGTATTTTAAACCAAACTTTTTAAACAATTTTTGTGATACGTTTTAGTACAGGTTGCAACTAACCCTAATAACTAAATCTAACCCTAATCTAATCTAAAAATTTCACAAGTTAGAAATTGACTTTGAATAACCTTACTTTATGTAAAAAACATTAATAAATTATGGAAAAAATGATAGAAACTTCGGACAAGAAATTACTTTATAATACTGTATTATCACAAACGTTTTCTCCCGATGGGAATTATCTTCTGGCTGGCAATATTTATGGAGATGTGTCAATATTTGAGTGAGTTATTTTTTACGATATATGTATATAAAGCAAAATATATTATTAATTTAAAAAATAATAATACGATAATAAATTATTTTTATATATATGCACTATTATTATTTTTATAAAATTAAGTAAACAGTTTAATTTTTGAATTGATTAATAACAATTTATAACTTAAATTTTTAAATAGTCTATCAAAGACCTTAGGACCTAACAAGATAGAGGAGAATGAATTACAAGGACCTAATTATCGTTTTGCCGCGCATCCAGAACAGGAAATTGCGTGCATGCTCTCCATGGAAAATTTCCTTGTAACAGGAACCCGTGGTGAAATATCAGGATGGGATTGGAAGACGATTACCTCGAATAAAGCTCCTAAGAGTAAAGCTTCTTGGAACGTCCAAATTCCTGCTAATAAGTAAGCAAAAGTGAAAGAATATAACTAAAGTGAAATATATATCGTAGTTATCGACATTATATAAATATTTTTAAATCGTAATTAAAAATGACACAAAAAATGTACATTGTTCTGTTATTATTAGAAGCATGAAAGAAGCATAAATAATAAATTGCAATTAATAATACATAATAATTACTGTCAACTACTATTATAAAATTATTGTAAAATTCTATAATTAATTATTAATGCGTGTATACATACATGTACATGCACATATACATACATTTGTTTTTTTTTTTTTTGCAAATATTAAGTTATTAAATACAAATTATATTAGTTAAAATTAAATAATTACAATTATAAATTATTGAATCATATATATTTATAGTTTTTATATAATGTTTATAAAATTAATAATTTATTTTAACTGTTATATAGCTTATGCATTTTTTTTCCAGAGATAGTTATGATAAGCCAGACATAAATTACATGGCATATTCGAAAGCAAATCATTTACTTTACGCTGGTTGTGGCGATAATAACATATATATTGTAAACTTAGAGGATGGAAGAATTTTGAGAAGCATGCAAGGTCACACCGATTACATACACTGCCTTGCTATAATGTAATTATCATTTATCTATGCTTAATAAGTTGCAGGAAAATATATAATATTGTGTATTTGAATAATTTGGAAGAGTTTTGTACATTTCAGGGATAATCAGCTTGCATCCTGCAGCGAGGATGGTTCTGTGAGATTATGGGATTTGCGTAAGAGAGAGAATACTAATGTATTAATGCCCCATTTAGTAGATAAAGTTGCTCGACCACGATTTGGAAAGTGGATCGGTGCTGTTGATTTTACAGAAGATTGGTTGGTACGTAATAGTAAAATATTTTAAAAAAATTATATATATTTACATAAAATTTTTTAATTTGCACATTTGTACGAAACAAAAATTTATAGTTTAATCTCTAATTGTAGAGGTATCTAATACTTTTAATTGAGAAATTGCAAAGTATAAATATAATTATTAAATAGATATGTAATTGATATAGAACCAAACTGTAACTATAATTGATGGCAGAATTTTACTAGAAAAAGATTAATAAGTATATAATTACGGAATAAAGATTAAATTAAAAAAAGAGAAAAAGCGAGATTAAATTTAAAATAAATAATTAAATTTAATTAAGAGGAGATAAAGAAGAATCATAGCAAATGTTATATTCGTTGCAATGCTCTGCATATACATCGATTGAAGACTTTAATATCTCCGGATATTATTCTGGATATTATTATTAATTATTGTTTATTTCTAGTTATGTGGCGGTGGGCCCAGTCTATCGTTGTGGCACATGCGGACGATGGAGGCGGCAACAATCTTCGATCTGGCTGATCAGGGTATACATGTGGCGGAGATCTACGAGGAACGCGTGATTGCCGGCGGTGCGGCCACTCATGTTTATCATATGACATACCAAGATGAGGTCCTGGCCAAAGTACCAACCTCGAGTCTCACTGTATATAGTATAGTGCATCAGGAAACACCGCATAAAGTGCTCTGTGCAGCTGGTTCTTCCAATTGTATCGATATCAGTACGAATTTCAATTATCGCGAGATGACGCTCAAATTTGCATAATATTTATTAGAATACTACAAAATGGATATCACGTACAGAGTTTAATTTCTTATCGATTGGATGGGTGGAACAACAGGTATGATTAACGCTAGAAGTGTTTTTTGTTTGTAATAAATATATTAATAAAATATACATATTTTTTATATGATACAATTCTTCTTTCGTACAAATATACAAAGGATATTTACGCGACTTCTCTCTCTGCAACAAAGTTAATTTTTTGGTGTATTTATTCCTTTAATAATGCCTTTTAAATTTATTTTTTCCTTGTTTTCTCCAAAGCCAGAATATACATCTGCTTCATTTTAACTTTTTTTTCATTGAAATACATATTGTATTGTTGACACATTCGCGACGGCGTGTGCTACCGGTGATACACTTGCAGTTTTTCCGTATGGCGCCGTGTGTTATCACCGGTGGTCACATGGCTATATAGCTTTTATTGCAGATCAAATCTAAACGGCTATTGTAAAAAATTTAACTAAAAACAACTACAATACAAGTTCATAAAAATAAAAATCCGGTCCAGGAGAACAACACTAGCTTTATGTAACGTCGCGAACATGTTAAATACATATTATACAAAAAAAGTACAAAGAAAAATGTAATTGATGAAATAAAAATGAAATCCGATATTGTGAATAAGTGCTGCTAAAGTCTTGCGTCAAATCTCGGAGGAAATGTGACAATATAACTTAATTTAAGAGTATTGATTTGTGAGAGTATATGAGTAATTTGAAAATTTAAATTTGGAAATATTAATTTAAGCGCACATAATTTCTTATTTAAATTTGCATGATTAATTTTCACGCACTGACAAGTCATCTCATAGTTTAAACAATTCTAAATATAAATTAAATCAGTTTTAATTATGAGTCAAATTTAACTCTGTGAGAAACATTTTTCTCCATCATGATGATACATTGATACATTAGAGAAAAAGAAAGAAATTAGATTATATATTACAAAACTCGGACTAATATTACATCTTCGAAATAGTACCTTCATAATTCTCAAAAATTCATTTCACCAATGAATTATTGATTTTGTATCTTTTTTTTTATCGCTAAATTACAATAAAGAAAAGAATTAGGACATTTTTACCTTTTCAATGGAGCACAATTCATTACATCACTAAAATTAAAAATTAAATAAAGAAGAATGAAAATCAAAAGATAAAAATTTAACAATGAAAAGAATGATTTGACAATGAATAATCATTCTAGATTGATGCGTGCGTAAAACTTTATCTTATGCATACAGTTGCAAATATGATATGTTGATAAACCAGTGCAAAATAAGAAGTGATAAACAAAATTACAAAAATATAGAGTAAATAAAAAAAATGGAGGAATTTACAAATATATTTGGCGAAGAATTTTGATAACATTTCTGTTAATTGTCACATTTAATCTATATAAAACAACTAATATTCCCATATGCGCTCCTTCAATTTAATTTATTTCATAAATTTTAAAACATTTTATGTTTTGATGATTAATAAGAAAGAATTAGTATTTTTTGATTAAATGTACTATTTCTTCAATATATATACATACACGCACACACACATTATATCAAAATAAATACTGAAAATGTAATTTTGTTTTAAAATTACAATTAAAAATATAGAAGATATTAAAAATTTATTTATTACTTAAAAAATTTATAAATTACAATTATATTCCAAAAAGGACTAAAATTCTTTATATTATAGTTATGTGAAATGATTTATTAATGGATAATAATTTGGCAATTACGGTACTATTGCGAGGATATATGTACATACATACTATATATATAATCCTTTTGTACATTTTATGTGAACAAAGACCGTCCGTCAACGTTAAGTAAATCTCATCGGATAAAAAAAGTCTCAGAGAAAGCCGTGACCAGCAACAACAGCAGGGATAAATCCCTCCCTACCATCCCTAGAGCGTACCCAGAACCAGTCGCTTATGTGGTCGCTCAGCAATGCGACTACGTCGCCCTTGAAGACGGTCAGAGCATTCGCAGATCCTGCCTCATAATCACTCCTGATCACTAGCAGCGTGTGCCGGGAACCATTGGTGCGTGCGTTTGCCGCCGCCCTTAGATACAACCGATCGACACTGCGCTCACCGCATGCCGACAATGCGTCTCTCGTACATCGTCTGACTCTGCCGCTACGCCCGCGACTTGCCCCGCATTCCGATCTGGTGTCTCGCAGCTTCTCTGTATCCGTCATATTTCCTAAAAAACAAATTAGGAAAGTTGGAAAATTAAGAAATTAAATATTTTAAATCTTTTTCTGTAGATTTTGGATATAATATTATGAATCAAATTAAAGATAAATTAATTCTATTACTATTATTATATAAATTATGTAGAATAATGAATGAATTACAAAGTGACTTGACATGTAATCTAATTAAAAATACACACTGTGTAATTTGATAAAATTAATTACAGCAAATAAATAATTTTCCTTTTTACGTTAAGGTTTCTTTTATTCTTTTTTAATCTTGTGAGGGAAATTTTGCTTACCGAGAGGTCGGGGAAAGATATCGGTAGAATCCTCCCAGCAAGGTCCTCGCGTGGGATGAGGTAAGATTCCCAGAGGCAAACAAGCGGCGTAACCGACATAGCCTTCCTGGCCGTGAGGTGTTTGGACATACAACCAGGCCTGGTTCTTAAAAATAGCATTTACGACTGTACCCAGAGGAAGAGCCATTTCATCTTGAATACCGCCCTGAGTCTGATATAATACTGATGGAAAAGATAGGACGACTGGGATGTTTGCCGGTCTCTCTATGGATGCCTAAAATTGAGATTTTATAAATTGTATATTCTTCTCTTTTATATCTTGTTATAAAACATGTCCTAGAAGTAGTAGAAACTAAAGGAATACTTCTTAGAGGAGATTGAATTATTCTGTTGTTATTATTATTATTACTATAAAATAGAGAGACAATAATATAAGCAGAATATATCATATTATTTATTACTTCAATTGAATTTAAATTTGAATTTGTTTTAATAATTCTCGAGTTATAAGTAATTGTAAAAATGTAAAAATTCGAGGAAAAGATAAAAGGCAAAAATTTCTTCGTTTAATTTTACAATTTTATATATTTTACAGATTTTATTTCATCAAAATTTTAATTTAATACTTAATTTCCAAAATATGACGTTAAAATCACGAATGTCGATTAATAAATTTTTATCATATTTTCGTTGAGAAAAATACTTTATTAAATTTGTCTTTGAAATTTGATGAAATGAATACATTGAATATATTGATTTTCCCTTCGTATGCTAAATATATTAATATTTACATATTAGGAATAAAACACTAACTATATTAATAGAATAAGAGTTAGAGTTGAGATAAATGATAAAAAACACCTTAGTCAAGAACGCGTCCAGATCGGCGATTTCGTAACCGAATCTACTGGGTAATCTAGGCTTGTACGAACGTTTGGTTCGTCTATGCCGGTGCTTCTCTCGTCCACTGGGTGTTGACATTGACTCGTGAGATACTAGAGAAGGCTCAGATATGGCTCTCTTCACTTTCTCTTTCTCCTTTGTATCTTTCAGACTGACAAATTCTTTATCGAAATGCTTGTCCAATGTACTATCCAATCGTCTCTCGCCGATCGGTTCTTTGTCGATAGTCTTGGAAGGAAATATTTAAAAGAAGAATTAATAGTAAAAAAAAGTAATTATTATATTCGGAAATAATAAAATTAGGATAATAAGAAAGTGATAACATTATAATAAATATTGTAATAACATTATAATAAATATCTCCAGTCGAATCGTAAATGTTTATTTAATAGATATTTAATAGAAGCGATATAACTATACACGTGACAAACGCTTGAATTACTATTAAATACAAAGAACAATTTCCAGATATAAAATTTGCTAATTGTCAAAACTCAAGCAAAAGATAGGATTTATTAATTCCTTGATATATTTATTTTAAGTATATTGATATTGAAGAGAGAGAGAGAGAGAGAGAGAGAGAGAGAGAGAGAGAGAGAGAGAGAGAGAGAGAGAAAGATTCAATACAAATTATACAATACTTCAAAAAAATTATTTAATATATCATTTTCAGGATAAATAATTAATATAGATGTTGAAATTATTCTAATTAAAATATATAAAACATATTGCTAAATATCATATAATAATTACTAATAATAAACATTCTTGTGAAAAGAGAAACAAAATATTTATTTTAAAAAACAACTTTACACAAATTATTTGATATATAATTTTCGAAAAAAATAATGTGTAGAAGCTGGAATAATTTTTTAAAGCACGAAAAATATCGTTGGATATTGAAATCGCTGAACACTTGAAAATTTTCTGCAAGAGGAGAACTGTTTATACATATATTGAAAGAAAATTTATTCAAATTAAAATTATATGTATGTACAATTACCTCCTCGATTCTTTCAATATTCTCGAGTCTATGCAGAATTTTCTTTTCATGCTTCTCAACACTCTTCTTGTTTTCGATATTCTCCTTGTCAGCAGCGTCTTTCTCCTTGAAGCATTTGACGCTCCTTCCCGAGGACCTCTCCTTGCTGCCGCGCGACAAAAGATCTCGATCACTGTTCGCATCTTAATGAACAAAAATTTGCGTCATTTTATTATTAACACACACAGAGGACAATACAATATTATAAAAGATGTCTGTGATGAAAAGATATTTACAAAAGTTCAATTTTAGCTTTCTTTTTAAACGTTACCGATATTGTTGTTAAAATCATTTTAATATATAATAATTTGCAGTTACAAAATGCATCTTCCACTTTTTCTTCAACGACAAAATAAATTTAAAGAACTTAAACTTAAAGAATAAAGAAGTAAAAGAATAAAGAAATAAAATCAAGAGATTTTACTTCCATTGCCATTAGTAGTTGGATAGGTGCCGTTAGGCCCAGATTGTTGTTGGCTACGTAGGACCCAGGTCAGCGAAATTTTGGGGCGCAACAGGGCGCTCGGTCGTTGTCCCATGCTCGTCGCCGATGCGGCAAACGTCGAACACGACAAGATCGTGGACGACTTTAAGGATGACGGCGATCTCGAGCCACTTGTTACAATTTGCAATGGACAATCCGCCACCAAGTCCACCGTCTGCAGCGAACGGCCATGTTCCTAGAAAATGCGTTCTCTGTCAGCCAAAATTGGTAAACGTGAAATAAAAATATATATTACACATATTAGAGATGTAAAACTTATATATATATATATTGCATATTCTTTAAGATTAAACACGTATAGATTTTGGAAAGACAGAAAAAGAAAGAAAAAAAAAGTACATATATATATATAAAGTGCAATTAAAATTGATTGATTGTATTACTCGTGGAAGCATGATAAAGCGCTGTAATTTGTGTCTTCCGATTATATAGCGATTATTTAATCGGTTGTGATTTTATAAGACAAAGGCGGATGGAATGTTTTAGCAGCTCGCCGAAAACGAGAATGAGTATGGACGCGATACTTAGTGCGTAAACAATAAATATTTTATAATGGAATAAATTTTTTTTATTTAATAAAAATTTTATTCCATTGTAAAATATTTATTGTTTACGCACTAAGTATCGCGTCCAGGCTCTAATTCGCCTTCCTTTCTAATTATTTGATATATCACTAGAGCCTTTTCTTATCATTTATGTCGTTGATGCATGTTAAGGTGCATTTCACACGCTCCAGCTGAATGGCACGGTCTCTCTTTTTTCAGATGTCGCGAATAACTATATAAAATGGAAAATGCACACGAGCGTGTGCATGTGCGCATATAAAAAAAATTTAGTAAAAAGAAATCAATTTCTAAGATGAGTAATCTCAAGTATAAGTAAATTAAAGAGAACAATATAAAATATAAATATAAAAATAATCTTAAAATCAATAGAACGTAAATTTTTCTTTTACAAGATAGAATCCAAATTAACCGATTAAGATTAACCAAAAGACAGAATACGCTAAATACTAAATAATAAATACAATAATGTAATATCATAGAAATATTCTGACGCAATAATTTTTTCGTGACAATATTTATTTATCTAGTTCGAACGTAAGGAGAAAATGTTACATACATATTCAGAATTCACATACATATGTATAAAAATCACAAGTTTCTACGTTTTCTCGGAGCTTCATCACGAAATGGAGAAGTTTCTCTCCGCGGAATATTTAACCCCATTGACCTGAATACATCGTACATCGTTGCCTGCCACTTCCTCCACGTATCCTTCCTCTTCGTACCGAAACGTCCGAGAGTTTACAGTCTTAACTTACCTCTCGTTCCCTTTTTGTTCTTCTCCATTTCATTCCTCATCGACCTTTATATCTACCTTTCTTTCTTCCACTTCATCTTTTTGTCTTTCTTCCTTTACTTCCGCTCTATGTGTGTTGCGCAGTTAAGATCTCGACTCTCTCGAATTATCATGCCATCATTTGTATGCCTCACTTTTTCGTCTTCTTCACGAGAAATTATTCTTTCGATTTTTCTCAACAATCGAAGGATCCCATTCTGTTCAAAATCTCAGAGTGCGCGAGAATTTCACTGCTGCACTTTTTGTACTTTTTTGCATTTTTTTCCCTCTACAAAATCTGCGCCATTTATCCGTTACAAACGTGAACATATAATTTAATATTTGCTTATAAAGAATTTGCAAATATAATTATTATCGTTATATTTTGAATATATGTACAATCACAATTTGAATTTTTTTAAGTTTTTTGAAGAGAGTATAATTTGATTCTCTAATTACACACACACAAGTTATATACGTATATAATAAAAATTAAATTTTAGTAACTTAAGAAATTATAAATTAAATTAATTTATAAATCAAATTATATATCGTCTAAATGTATGTTCGCATTGCCATTATAATAAAAATTAATTAAATCTTTCTATAATAAAATAATTGCATAACCAGTGCGTGCAATCATATTTGCATCTGTCGTTCATTGCCCTTTCATTCATTTCTCTCTCTCTCTCTCTCTCTCTCTCTCTCTCTCTCTCTCTCTCTCTCTCTCTCTCTCTCTCTCTCTCTCTCTCTCTCTCTCTCTCTCTCTCTCCCTCTCTCTCTCCCTCCCTCTCTCTCCCTCTCCCTCCCTCTCCCTCCCTCTCCCTCCCTCTCCCTCCCTCTCCCTCCCTCTCCCTCCCTCTCCCTCCCTCTCCCTCCCTCTCCCTCCCTCTCCCTCCCTCTCCCTCTCCCTCTCCCTCTCCCTCTCCCTCTCCCTCTCCCTCTCCCTCTCTCTCTCTCTCTCTCTCTCTCTCTCTCTCTCTCTCTCTCTCTCTCTCTCTCTCTCTCTCTCTCTCTCTCTCTTTCTCTCTATTTCTTTCTCTCTCTGTCTCTTTCTGTCTAATTTTTTATCCTGAATTACGAACATCTTTTTACCACGCATTTGTGTGACAATTTATACCACACGGTTCTGTAACGACGGTTAATCGTAAATCATAATAAAATTTGCATTAGAAAATAAAAAAACAAACGAAAGAGAGGAAGAAAAATGCAGTGACCTTTTTACCCATTTTACACAGAATGCATCTGAAAATAAGCTATTCGTACAATTCGCGTTTCTATTTTATGCTATTGCGCTCTTTCACGATGTCTTTGCCTTATGAGATCATAACACGGACGTTACACGAACGTTTACGCGTTTCTTTTGCTCTTCTTTCGCGAGTTAACGGTATGTCTCGTTAAATAACAGCGATGTTTGATTTTCCACTGCAACAAAATCGCTAGAGCAGTAATACAGCCGGTGTAATAATTCTCGAGGTAATACTCGAATAGTTGCGTGACGTGACTACTTATGTTACATTGCGTTCATTCTATTGTAAAAAAATATGCTTACATAAAAGTAAAGAAAATCTGCGAACTATTGTGACAATTTTCACGTTTTAAAATAAAAAATCTGAAGAAGAATCTATTATAATATACTAATAAGGACATTATATTAAGAGACAGAAAAAAAGAGAGAAAATTATTTTATACTATTATATATATATATATATATATATATATATATATATATATACATATATATAATATGATCTTTTTATAATGATGTACAAAAGTTCACGAGACAGAATACTACAAATTATAATATTTATTTGATTTCAACATTTCGTATAAAACCTCTCAAATTATTTAAAAGTGTGAAAACATTTTTTAAAAAATTTTATTAGATGTTATAATTTAAATTAGATTTAAGATTTAATTTAAGATTTAGATGCTATAATTTAATTAAATTTAAGAAATTAATCAGTTATAATTATATAAAACTTGTAGCAAAGTTTTATTGAAATTTCAGTTTCATCAATTTTGACAAATACAAGCGCACTGCAGTTTTTTTAATTATTTATATTTATTTAAATTATTTATTTACTTTATTTAAATTATTTTAAATTATTTATTTACAAAGCATACAAAGATAAAAAAAAATACTAAACAATTTTATTTAATTAAATCTACAAAGGATTTTGTAAGAACAATTATTTTTAGTACAGGAATAATTTTTAATCCATACATTCTTTAACCATCTAGGGCCAACTTTTCTTAAAATAAATAATCAATTAAAAACCATGTTTTTCTCATGTATATTTTTAATTTTTTAAATAATATTTAAATAAAAAAACTTTTAAAAATAAAAAAATTGTCATAAAAATTCATAGGAAGAAACCTCACGAAAAAATAAAAGCAGAAAGACAGTGACGAGCCGCAGAATCCGTTTTTGCGGGATCGTTCGCGGGATCAGTCCGCTCGCGTCCTTGGAATCTTTTATGGTCCCGCGAGAGGATATAATCGCATCATATCCATTTACGATACGCGCGAGTCATCGAGACAAAAGAGAACGAATAGCCGCACGTGCTTATTACATGGTCTAAAAATACAACACGGGCATTTCTCTTTTCATGATTTTCATTCCTCCTTCTCCCCCCCCCCCCACCCTCTCTCTTTGTGTATCTACTTTCTTTTTTATCTAGCACTCTTGTTTCGAGATAAAATAAAATAACAAATCTCTTAAACGTGAAATCAGAAGAATAAAAGAAAAATGAGGAAAAGGAAGAAAACTATTATATTTACAATTGCATTCGATGTGTTTGGAACGAGAATGTAAATTACGGAAACAAAGATCCTGAAGAAACACAAGAAGAGATATTAAGCTTAAGAAATACACTAACTATCGTTAATATCATTGTCAGATAAGTGGGGATATATAATGTTCAATGTAAATGCATAAAGTTTCAGCATTATGTCTTGATCAGAATTGATATATGTATTGATACACACACGCGCGCGCACATATATTATATGATATAAGGAAAAATGTTTACAACATTATATCACAAAATGTATTACAATTAATAATACAAAAGAAATAAATGTTAAGATTTTCATATTAAATATAAAAGTCAATTTTTTTCTTAAGTTGCCAATATCTAAAACAATTTCTATTTGATGTGTGTGTGTGTGTGTGTGTGTGTGTGTGTGTGTTCGAGCATGTATGTTCGTATAAAATTTTTTTAATATTAAATTAAAAATTAACTTTTCGTTAAGTTGTACAAATATCTAAAAAATTTCTACACAAATCTCTCATAGAATTGTGAATCTCTATTTGTGAAATGTCGGAGTCATTGACACATACAGATGTACGTCGAAATATGCAGTCTTTGCAATTGCAACTATGCAGCGCAGTAACATTGTTAAAAGCCGAAAAGGCAACAGCTCAGCGAAAAGGCTGCGCTCAGATCTTTTATGGTCGCCAATGCACTTGTCTAGCCGCAATAATAAAAGAGAATGCATCGTTGCACAGCGCAAGTAATGATCTGCTAATATATGCAAAATGTAATTTCTAGTAATGCAGTTAAATGTCAAGAGGGATTTGTAAAAGGTTAATCCTTTTTCCAAAAAGTTGCAACTTGAATTTAAAATTGTTGCATAAAATTGTAACAATATTGTAACTTAACAATATTGTAACTTAATTCTCGATAGAAGATATAATAGATAATAATTACATAATAATTATAGATTAATAATAATAAAATGTAATAAAAACAAAAAATTTCAAATATATCAATAATTATTGCAAATAAAAGAAAATTTGAGAATCTCTGAAAAGATCGAATATCTTTTATACATATATATAAGATATTTTCGTTATAATTAATCTGTCCTATTATTTCTTTGATTAATTGTAAATATGTATACATAATTTGCTCTCTTATATTACATCCGAGTTTTATTCTTTATTTTTTTTAAGAGAAAAGTGTAACAATTTTTTGTCTACATTCATAAGATAAATCGTCTAAAAGAATAAATTACAAAAGGGACGGGAGCAGTTATGTAACAAATTTAATAGGATACCTTGTAGGAGATTCTGTTGTCTTTCGAGGAAACTGAGGAACTCGCAGGGTCTTCTCCCGAGATGTCTGCAGCTTCCGTTTCCGCAAGTTGATGATCGGTTTCGCTGCTCCAAGAGTGTCGCCTCTTCGGATCCCCTAAAATAAATAAATTTGAAATGGATTAAAAGAAAATAAATTTAAAGAAATTGGAACAAAGAAAAATTTCCTAGAGATGTACAAAATAAAGAATACTATTTTCACAATTTCTCTCTTATATAATAAGTATTAAATTAAATAGTAAATAAAATAGAAGGATGTAAAAGTAGAATGATATAATTGCTATTACAGATCAAGTTGCTATTATTCCAAAACTCCCATTAAATAAAACATAAAAAAGAAGCTTTTAAGAGTGCAACTCATATAAAAATATAAATAAAATATAAAATGCATAATGCACATATCAGTAAAACATAGTAATATAAAACATAGTAATATAATTATAAATTAAGTAAACATAATTAACTAAATAAATAATAGATTTAATTTAAAATTAAATTTGAATTTTTCCATTTTTTTTTTTAAATATAATAACGAGAAAGAAAAGGGGAGAAGCGATAATAAAAATATATATATAAAATCGATTATAGAAAAATTTACGATTTATATTCCAGCTTATCCTCTCTTTCGGTTTCGATCCTGATCCCGGCAAAATTGTGTTCGCGAGGATAAAGATGTCGTGTGCTAATATCCCAATTAATATCGAGATCGAGCGCTACATTTAGTCTTAAAATTGTAATTATAATCTCGTCGTTTAACGTCAATCGATCTGTCACATTCATAGCTAAGCCATTGTTTGTCATTAATTTTTTTTTAAATATCGGTTTCCACGAGGGCTGCATTACGTCATTAATTTATTCTCACGCAGAATGTTACTCGTTCGATTCGCGAATTTATGCAACATGTCATTTCGTATCATGCTTTCTTCATGCTTAAAATGTTTCAGTTTACGCTTCCCGCTAACAAGCACGCGATAAATTTGTGAGAAAATATCGCATTGTAACATTGCTTTGCAACATAGAGAAATTAGAAATAGCGTAAAAAATCGCGGGCGTCTGTAACTTTCAAATCGAGGAATTTTGAAACAATGATTTATTTTTGCACAAATATGTAACTTATATTCGCGAAACATAATAAATTGGAAAAGTCCAGAAAATGAAAAAATATATGTATTTTATATAGCATTGTGTTTAATACGGTACTAAATTTTGTAATATAACATAAAATATATACTTCAACACAAAGTAAAATTTAAAAATTAAAATTTAAAATAGAATGTACACATATACGTACGTACACACGCACGCACGCAAATAGTATAATAATATAATATTAATCTCTCTAGCATGTATTTTTTATTAATATTAATATTAATGTCAAGTTAATATTGAATATGGAAACAAGATCATATACACACAAATTAATTTTTAAATGAATATCAAAGTAATTAATATTAAAGACAAAAATACTTTTCATATCGAGAAGTTTCGTTGACAATTCAGACTATTATTACTAATACGTATATGCACGTTTCAGATGTTAAGTACATTCGGGTGATGCATAGTCAAGCGACGATCGATTTGCATGTGACAGACACGTGCGCTGCCAAGTAGTAACCAATATAGCGCGCAATTTTTAATATGGCCGTACGAATATCTCTAGATAATTATTTTCTTCTAGATAATTATTTTAGATAATTATCTAAGGATAGAATTTTGCAAATTAAAATATCAGATCTTATAGACATAATATGTATTAATTTTTCAATATTCAGAATCAAAACAAAGCTAAAAGAAAGCTAAAAACGTGCTGTAAGAAAGCTAAAAACGTGCTGTATATAAGATAAATCTCTTAGAAAATATTTTAACGGATCGTTTGTTCTCAGTGTCTGTCCTATCTCTCCTGAATAGATGACGAAAAATCACTGGGAATTTCTTTTACGGTCCGTAATGAACTCGGCATTCTCGGACGATGTATAGTCTACCCGGATCTACTATTAAATCCTCGTTTTCCCCGAACCCGTCGCCATCCGGTGAGCTCTTATCGAGTTTCTTTGCGGCAAAAGCAACTCTTCGTACCTCTCGTGGACGTTTGACAGATGACGTCTATATATCGGTCGCGAGAGAAAGAAAGTTACCGGGAAAAATGAGAATTACCTGCGCTATGCGACGGCTTCCGCTTTTTTGGCTCGCTGATAATAGCGGAAACTCATTAACATTTAGTGCTAATCATTGCGAGATTAACCGCATTCAAATTCACTTGATTCCTTGACATTAATGTTGTCATCGCTGCAACCGATTCATGATCATAATAAAAATTATTATTATGCTGTCAACTAATATATCTCGTTTTGCATTACGTAACTTTATTATTATATATATATATATCGATTTTTCTGAGTTTTATTTTTATACAAGGATTACATTTTATGCGTGCGTGCGTGTGTATATATAGGGTGTTCCAGACCTACCGCACCACCTGTTAATGGGAGATTCCTGAGGTTATTTGAAGACAATTTTTCCTCAACGAAAATGAAAATCATCATTTTTTGCAAGCTCCCAATTTTTGCCATCATATATCTTTGTAACTAAGCTTAAATTAAAATTCTATTAAATTAGACTTGACCTTAAATTAACTGAAAAATGTAGTTTTGATAATACTTTAATTCCACAAAGTTTAGTTTGCAAAAAGCCCTTCATTTTCAATCACTTATTGATATTTCGACATTTTCACTAAAGAAAAATCGTTTCCAAATAATCCCAAGAATCTGCCATTAACGGGTCACCCTGGGACATCCTGTATACATATATATATGTGTGTGTATTTTTTTTAATTATGTGTTTTTAATTATGTTTTAATTTATGTTTTATATTTTGGAAATTTTCTCGAACAATTTTATGTGTATGTATTTCTGTATTAATTATGAAAAAACCTGAAAAACTAGGAAATTTGTTACATTCACTATAATCAACAACTAGCTTATATCATAAAAATTATGTTGAATTTTTTAATTAAAATTTTTATTATAATTATTAATATTATTTATAGAAAGAGAAATTAGACACAAACATTTAGTAAATTGACAGTCTATCGGTATATAGTATTTCCCAATTATAAATTCACTGCTCGAGGCAAGTCATGATATTATAATTGAAACGCAGATTTTTCATTTTCCGGAAACTACACTCCCCGAAACAATTTGTCGAGAACAAGAGTAAGACAAAAATAAGAACGAGCGAAATACGAGTGACATTTTATGTAATCATTTTAGCTTTCGTTAAATTATTAAATAAGCCTTTAGACTCGCTTACTCTAGAAATAGGAGAATAATTTGCGAATAATTAACCCTTATAATAATCGCAAAAAGTAATCTTATAATCGAGAAACATATTTCTAATAATTCTGACATGTTTCTATAAATTAAGTCACGTTATAATTAATAATTATAACAATTCTCAGGCTCAATAGATTTTAATGTCGTTTTATACAACCAACACTCTAAAATCTTCTTGAATCTTCAATTTCCCAATTTTTCTACTCGAATTTCTTTGTACTTTTAAGAATCTCTTTTAAACTGTTTTTCAACGATTCATTCTACACTCGCACTGACTAGAAATCACTCTCTTTGAGTAAAAAGATAAAAATTGAAAGGACAATAACTCGGAAAAAATAATATCGCACTTCTCCCGCACTTTTCATCGATCACAGAATACAGATGGCAAAATTGCAGGTGCGCTACAGATTCATCTACAGGTGCAGCTTGGACTAGACTAAACGTGCTCGTTGCAGCACGTCGAGTAGTACTCTAGGAGAGGAGAAATCCGAGGAGAGAGAAAACGGGATGAGAAAAAAGAGAGAGAGAAGGTAATACCCAGTGCCTCGATTGGTCCATGTTTCCCGCGAAAACGAATCGGCCAATCGCCGTGACCATGTAATTGTTGGCTATCAGACCGCGCAAAAACGACCCTGGGCTTGAGCTCAAGTCTCACGAAACCGCCCCTTCGACCGATGCGCGCATTCATCTTGCGCACTTTTATCGGCCAAACGAAAATACTATTAATTGTCGTTGCCATAAAGTAGATCAATACAAATATCAGCATCACACATAGTGATTGTAATGAGACCTCGAATGCTGCTTAAATTAAAATAAAATAATGTATAGATATGTGTATTTTTTTCCATTTTTTTTCTTATCTAACTTTTCCATTTTTCCGTTTTAAAGATTAAAAATCTGTTAAAAGAAAAATAGTGTAAGTCAAATTTCTTTTATTTTAAAAATTTAGAGATTTTACATTTATTATTATCTCGATATTACTCTATTAATATATTATTACTATTTAATTTATTACATTAATTTTATTTCGATAAGAGAGTTGAGAATGAAGTATATATCATCTACATTTAAAGAAATCCAAGTTTTTTATTCGTTTGGCGAACAAATATATATGTACACATTTAATTTATTATATTTTTTGAACATACAATATTTTGTTTTTCTTTCTCTTTCCCTCTTTCTCTCCACTCCTTTTTTGTCAGTTTATTCTAGTATAATTTATAATTTTGCAATTTTTGCAAGATTTGCCCTGTCGTCTCTCGTCATGTCCGAACGAATGAATAACTCTTTCGTGAAAGAGGAAGAAAGGGAGAAGATGGGCGGTTTGTAAGTGGCGGGTCGAAGAGCGGCGGGGTGAGGAATCGAGGCGGAGGAGGGCCCACCGACCTCTGACCCCCTTGGGAACCATGAAGAATCCGAGGGCCGCGCGGTCGAGAAAGGGACTTGGGAATCCGGTCGAGACCCACCCGGCCGAAATACTTGCACGCCGGTTACATCGCTGTCGGCGCAACCACTACTGGCGGATCTCGATCGATTGCGAATTAATTCGTCGCGAGAAACAATCGAGAGAATCAATGTATGCGCATGCGTATATGTGTGTAAACTAGAATTGAGACAAGAGAGCAATATTATAAATAATGAAAAGTAGCAGAACAAAATAGAAAGCTTAGTATATTACATAGAAAGAATATTTAATAAAATGAAAACGTTTAGTAGGAAAAAAATTTAATCGACCGAGTGTGGAACGAGCGGCAAATTTTGATTCTCACGGATGGCTCCGTGTCATGGTTAGCATTTTCTGGTTGGCATGTATTTTTTATCTTAATCCCGAGCGAGCAAGGATTTAAGAGAAACGAGCGACCGAGGTACAGAAAGCACGTGAGCGTGTAATGGTGATTGAATGCGGCTAATGGCCATTCCGTATAAAACTCGCCATACAAACCCGCCGAGATATACGTTATGACCGCGGCATAATATTTACCGGGTGGTAAACAGGCGCGTATAAATGTCGAGAATGCTTGAGAGAGAGATAGAGAGAGAATGTGTGTGTGTGTGTGTGTGTGTGTGTGTGTGTGTGTGTACGCACGCCTGCGTATAAGTCTGTTTGTCGCTAATCTGATCCTCCATCACTTGAACCAATTTCAAGAATTTGGAAAATATTTTCGCATTAAACAATAAAAATTTCGCAAGAGAAATGATAGAAACAACACCTCTTTAGAATCCAAGAGATATTCAATTTTACAGTATTATAATGCTTCGAAGGAATCTAAAATAAAAAAATTCAAGCCCTTTAATTATTAATTTAATTTACATCTTTAATTTGCTTTAAAAAAATTGAAATTTCTTCTTTAGCTTTTAAAAAAAGATTAGCAATGGTAAAGATTTTTTTTTTTCCAGAAAAGTTTAAGCGACTTTATTCAGCTACTCCTTATCGACCGCTCTCATCTGACGGAACCAATGTAATATCAGCAAATAATATTATAGATCAAGAAAGTTTCTCGCGCAAAAGAGAGATATATATTTCTCATCGTTGAATTTATCGTCGTAGCAAAATTCCACGCCGCGGCGTGGTTGATTATTATTAATACGCGATGCGCGTTTTACGATTTAATTGCGCCCGAAGCCAAGATGCACGCGGCCCGGTACCCTTTGATTTATGACTTCACGCCACTTAGGTCGATTTGTTACGGCATTGCGTGTGTCGCCATTTTACGTCCCGACGGTTTCTCAGATTTAATTTTTTTAACCCCCAAAAATATTTCTATAAATTGGACAATTTTTCGAAATAAATTCAAAATTAGTCAAAATTAGTCAAAATGAGAATTTTTCAATTTGCAATTTAGTCGATTCTTCGGTGGATTGATTTATCGAGATATTTTCGACAATGATGAAATGAAAGAAAATCAGAGGATAAGAGAGATCAAAAAGAAGGAGGTAGTGGTAGGGATAGAGATAGGAGCAAGAGGAAGGGGGGGGGAGGAGAGGGGCAAGACTGACCCATGACCCGAGAGTTTCCGACGCGAGTCTGATTTCTGAAATGTTTGCGTGCACCCTATAATCACAGCTGGGGCCTTGTCCAGGCCCCTTCACTGCCCTATTTCATTCCCTCTATCTCTATCTCTGTCTCTGTCTCTCTCTTTCTTTTCTTCCCGTTTTGGATTCATCTTTCCTTCTTCTTCTTTGTGGTCCGCGCAATGGATATCTATAATTTAAATCTCGCTCGGGCATAAGTGGCAGGAAATCATTGTAATTAATATGGCGTACATGCACGTACGCCCGTAAGTACACGAGAATATGCGTGGCTTGCGTCGGACCATCGAGGCAAAACCAGGAGAAGAGTCGGGTAAAGATGATCGGGGTTGATGCAAGAAAGAGAGAGAATACGGAAGCTCCTGCGATCTCTTATTTTCTCAGCTTTATTATTGTACCAAATATTTTCATATTTTTCATATTTTTTAATTACTTTTATATTTATTTAAGAAAAAAATTGATTTAAACCTGTGAAAAAATCCACAAAAAAAGTTTATAAAATATTATTCAAAGAGTTGAGCACATCGTGTATAGTTGTATATATCAAAAAATTTAAAACACGCGACGCGGAAGAAATGGGAAATAATTTTCCTTATTCTCTTTTTGTGGCTTGATTCGCATACCTATAACTTTATAGACGGCATAAATCACGGGTATGTACGTGAGTGTGAGTGGGCGGAAAACCACACGGTACCACACAACCGCACGCCATAAATTTCATACATGTTCATTGTGGTTCGCTGGAGCAGCATGAACCCGGCATAAACCAGACGATATAGTCTCTGCATTCAGTGGCCTCCTCCTTCTTAAACTTTCTCTTTATTTCTTTCTTTTTCTTTTTTTTTATATTCAAAATATATTATTATTCAAGTGTCCCCCCCCCCCTCTCTCTCTTGAAATATAGACGATTCTTATATATAATATGTATGTTGTATAATTTCAAGATTTTTTAATTTCAACATTATTTTTATTATATTTTCGTATATATAAATTCATCTTTGAATCTACATTGTTGTTTGATCAATTATATATATTTTAAAATTTTAAATGTATATTTTATTTAACGTCTAGTTTAAATATGTATTAAAATTATCAAAATAAGAAAGATATATAAAATTTCGTTTAATATAATAAACATTATATACATATATAATTGTGTCTAAAACTTCTGTATTATAGGAGCCTCTAAATCAACCAAAAACACCTAAATGCTTGCTAGAATGCTAAAATCCATTGCATTTAGCGCTAGTTTTATAATCATCAAGATATAAAAGATTTAAGATTTATCTAATTAATTAATTAATTAGAGTGTTCGCGCAATTTGCTTGCAATTATAAATAATAGCAAATTTACGGCAACGTATTATTGACGTGTGCCCCTTACGACTTATGTTGCTGTCGCGCTTTTTGAAAGCACGCTTCTGGACGAAAGGACGATCTATCATGATTCACGACATCTATTTGGAGATTTTTCTAAAATTGAGATGATAATTCTCGGTCCCAATTGAGATTTAAGGCCTAAGCGCTTATGATTCAATTCAAAATATATATGTAATTCTATTGAATAAACAGGCTTTTTATAAAACACCGTCCTACAAAGATTTGGCGCTTTATAAAAAGATTAAAGCTTTTTGTAAGAAGGCCGGCTTTTTTGTAAAAAAAAATCCGCAATATACATATACATATACATGTTTTACTTTGATAATACTGATCATGTAATGTTATTTGATTATAATGTCATTGCTTGATGAATAATATCATTACTAATTATTTTCTATGGTATTTTCTCTCTATAATTTCTTTTTATATATATTTTTTATTATAATTTTAAACTTATTTAATTTTGCACCAACTTTTTGATGAGTTATTTTTCATGACGCATAAAAACTGCTTCACATAAACTAGCGAATATAAGAAATTCACATAAACTAGCGAATACAATTCTTGCTCATAAAATATTCAAGATAATCTCATTAAACCAAACGTAAAAATATGACATACAAAACGATTTTTGTAGAACTCACCGTTTGGAGTTTGTCTGCAGAGTCTAGCAAACATCATCTAGTTTGTGAAAGAACCTCTTCCTACAATGGAGAAAATCACTTTTATAAAATACATACACATAGATACACATACACACACAATTTTTAAAATTACATGTTATAGATTATAATGTAGCCATTTTAATTAAGATTTCTTGTTTTTTTTTAACTAGAATATTTTTAGAAACTTAGCCCTCTCGCCAACAATTTTGCCATATGTAACAAAAAAAAAAAAAATAATAACTTATATTATTAAAGTGTAGATTTATAAATGCGTCCGTGATATCCACACTATAAAATAATACCGTTACTAATACCATTTCTCCTTCAGGGAGGCTATAGAAACAACTCATTAATTAAGAAATTAAATTCATCACTCTTTTGTTAATATCTGTGATGCTCAATTTAATCACTAACGTTTTTTTATGCACAAATAGAAACACATAATCGCTACATTACTACATTAAAGGATTAACATTTGCAAAACTAGAACGATCGGATACACAGAACTCGCGAATATGCAGGATCCGCACCCAGTTATTGAAATTCAATTAAACTCGCTAAATAATTTTGAGACATGGAAAATAGCGATAACTGTTATAATTAATACAGATAAAACAGAACATTCTTTTTTTAATGGACTCAACAGTTAATAATTATAGAGTAGTCTTTTTGACTAACGGATGATCGATAAATGATCTACTTTCTACTTACTATATATTATCCGTTGTATTCAGCGATGTTCTTGTTCATAGTGCACACCCAGTGTATATGCGTAAAAATGTGCAATTTCGCGAATTGCACACTGTTCTCTAACTGCTATACATGAAAATAACAATCGCTTTCTATGTAGAATGATTTTTCGACAAAACTTTTCGTCACGAACAAATCAGTATCCCTGTAGTTGTAACATTGCTACTCTAGTTATTCTAGTCTTTTTCTTTTTGATGAATCAAGCTCTTTTCACATCGTATTCTTGCATACGATATGAATTTTAAATTTTGGCAAAATTTTTAATGATTTCTCCTTTTCTCCTTTTTTCTTTCTTAATTCTGCTTGTTTTTAAAATATAACGAGGATCTTAGTTGCTATCTCTTAGTGCTATCATGCTATGGAATAGCTAATCATCGATTTACAGTTTAAAGCAAGTTTCACATCATCAGTGTACACCGCGGTAATACACACAATATTCTATATAAGAAATTATCCATGTTCTCAATCTCTCACGTCTCACTGTTTAAAATCCCTTGGAAGAAATATCGTCTCGATAATTAATTCACAAGAATTCATTTCTTTTTTAGAAATTATTTTTCCTCTCTTTCTTTAATAAACAATTTTTCTCTTTATCAACAATTAATTCTTTCATTTTGGCTCTATTAATTTATTTGGCTTTCCTTTTTCGATAAGCAAAAATATTAATTTTCGAATGAAAAGTATCACCGATTGCGCGATAACGATCGTGGCGGCAATCTATATGCGTCCCGCCATAGATTCCTGGCGCGCGCGCGCGTGTTAACGCCGACGTGATCCTACTGCCTAGGCGACGAGACCCGCTAATCGCCTCTCTCTTCGACGAGCAGAGGATTCTTCGCTTGCTTCGTTCTTTATTCGCGGAAATCGTTACATTATCGTCGATTTACACCGCTCGATGAAACTCGACGAAAAATGTAGCCCCAATCTGAATCTATCGCGCAATCTAATCAAGATTTCGACGCGATATTATAGAATGCTCTTAATCCCTTAATCTTTTGTCTACAATAATTTAACGTCGAAGCTGAGGTATCTCTATTTTCTGTTAGAAGGAAAATTTTCGGGATAATAATAGAAATCCCCAAATCTAAATTTATAAATTCTTTTTTATGCACACGAAAGAAAAAGAAAGAGAGAAAGACAGAGAAATTAATTTAAATAATTTATTAATTATTTGAAAATTCAAAACTGCTTCGTGAAAATTTTAAATATAGAATAGTATAATAATTAAAATCATTAAAGCCAAAAAAGAGGAAAAGTACATTTCTAAAGAAAAAATTAATTCCGCATTGAATAAAGAATTCACTGATGAAAGAAACTGCGATAAATTGGTAAATTAATTCCCCTATTAAGTTATAATTTCAATTATATTAATTATTATTTGGCAAAGATTAATACAGATTCTCAAGATTGGAGAAATAAATACATAAAGAAAAACCGATCTAAACAAGGAACCGTAATTTTCCACAATACCACAATTTTTTTAATTAGATTGTCGCAACCTTAAAATACATATTATTGAATTATTACTTTTTTAATCATTATTTTTCGTGTGTGTGTGTGTGTGTGTGTGTGTGTGTGTGTGTGTGTGTGTGTGTGTGTGTATGCGTTGCAGACTCTTTGTAAATTCAGCCTTTTTATACAAAAGCTTAGACTTTTTATAAAAAGTCGGCTTACAAAGATTCGATGCTTTATAAAAAAAAAAGTTGATTTTACAATTTGTTATAAATTTTTCACAAGGTTGCTACAACAAAGTTATTATCACACTGTTAACATTCCAATGTTGAACATGTTTTCTTCTATTTAAGTCCATACCAACTTTTTAACACCTTTAGTTTATGCTCTCTCGACCAAAGTTCCAATAACATCAATCAAGAAAATTATTTAATTTTTCTTGCTCTATAAAGATTCATGTCTCAATTTTGTTATATCGTTTCTATATATCGAAATTACGCTCACTCTGTTGTCCTCTGTCATTCATCATCCATTATTCACATTATCTTCAATTTTGTCTCCTATTTGATAATTCAGTTGCGATTTTCGGAGTTTCGATATTCGTGTTATTATCCGTTATCATTGTCGTCGTCTCCAAAAATTATTTAAAATTGTATCATTTCTCTCTTTCTCTCTCAATAAAATCCGTTATTTTGGTGGCCGACTTTCGAGATTCTGTGATATCCTAAGAGTGTTCGCGTTGTCATCGAGCGATCTAAGAAGAGTATTTAGAATTCGCGTAGAGCTGAGCGCGGGCGTAATAAGAGACTGCCTGCTGATGGCGGTAGCCACGGTACGTGCCCGCAAGCAGCGGCAACACAGGGCAGGGTACGGCGGCCCCTCTCTTCTCTCATACACACCGGAAAGCCTCGGGCCCAGGCCCGACCTCCGCGAGCGAGTAGATCCCGCTGGCGGAGACCCCGCGGCGCATCCAAGTGTTCGTTTTGTTTTCTCTGTCTCTTTCTCTCTCTCTTTCTCTTATCACGATCAGGCCCGCGGTGTCGTAATGAGCAAACTGAGAGGAGTCCCCACGTGCCGGGAGGGATAGACCTTACAGTCGATAAGGAAGCTGCGAGGAAAATCTACAAGTATATATTTATATGTATTGGGGATTACTTTTTTATTATTTTTAAATGTCTCTAAACCGAAATGTCTATTTCTTAATTCTTTTATTTTATTTATTTTATTGAGAAGAATTTTTAAGATTATATTGTGGATTACCTTTTTAATTATATATATATATATACATATTAATTATTTTATTTTATTTCGGATTCTATTTATTTCGTTATCTAACAATTAGTAGTTTAATATTTTTTTAGATATTATTTAATATTTAATTGATTATATTTAAAGCCTAATTATATAAAAATATTTTTATCAAATTTAAGAAAAAAGTGTTTCTAATGTTTATGCGAAATTTATTCATGATATAATTATATCATGAATACATGATAAGAAAGATTATAATCTTTTAATAATAGAAATTTTTTTCGAAATAATAAATTAAACACAAACCTCTACTTTAAATATCTGTTTTGCTTTTAACACTTACCCCATTACATTGCGTCGAAAATCAAACAATCAGAACGACAGATCGAGCTTCTTCAACTTCCTCAGCAATCCTGGTTTGGTCACTAGTGCCTTCTGGATGGACTCGATTAATACTTTTGCTTCATTATATGGCGGAAACGGCATGCCTTCAAGGTTGTAGACATAAATAACACCTTCGATATCAGCGACTACCAATTGATTCCCGTTCGCCGTGAATTCAACGGCGACCAATCTCGTTCCGTTCGTTGATATTGTCACGGACGACGGAATGTGTATTTTTCTACGAATATCCCACACACAAATCTGATCGTTGACAATGCTGGCGATGATAGTGGAACATGTAGGACTCCAGCAAGCGCTTCTCACGCACGCCATCGCCGTCGACAGAATAATAAGTGGTTCAGTAAGGCCTTCGGCCCAGATCCTGGTGCACCAATCGGCGCCGCAGGTCAAAAATAATTTCCGGCAAAAAGGCGAAAACTCGAGAGAATAAATCGGGCCGTCATGCGCCAGGAAACTGTCCACGTGTTGACGTAGATAATTTGTGGAGCATCGATAAACACAACCTTCGTCGGAGCCGACGAAATAAATGTTACTGATGGTGGGATGCCTTCGGAGAACAAGAGCGCCTGGTTGACGGCTGATGGGCACATCATAAACCACGCAATGGTCAGTTCTAGAAACTCCAGCTACTTTACCTTCGACTCTATACAAGCGCATGATTTCTGTGGCGAAGAAATCCTCGCCAAAACGATAGCAATATATTCGACCATCTTGATCGCTGGTGTAGATCTGTTCTTGAAAATCGAACTGCTCGTCGCCACTCCACCACTGCACCTGTAGCGAAAATAAAGAATACTATCAATGTTATTATGCAACGAAATATCATGAAGTTGTCATCAAGTCCATTATGCATAACTGATATTTGTAAGAAATTGAACTAGATTGTTTTTAAAGTATCAATGCTGTTGCAGCATTACATATTACAAGTATTAAAGAATAATAAACGAAATGTAGGAAACATTTTTGTATATAAATAATATATAGAATATATATACCGCGAAAATTTAAATATATACCAATACTCTAAAGATATATCTATGCCTTGTCAGTGTCAAAATTATATCATAAATAATTGCGTATATTAAGTATACGTAAAATATTATATTGAGAAATATTATATATATTATATATATATATATATATATATATATATATATATATATAAAATAAGATTACAGAATAATAGAAGAAAAAGTAAAAATATTAATTACTCATTAGCGATATAAAAACAAAGATATTCGTATTTAAATTCGATATAAAAGTTAAAATATTGGTGCTTGTAGAGTGCGAAAATAAATAAAAACCACATTTCCATAATATCGAAATTAGAATAATGATGATTAATTGACAATTTTTTACCTGCCAATGTGGTGAGCAAGCCACTGACGTCTCCCTGCGACTCTGCCTGATGATATTCAGCTCCTTAGTGCTGACATCGATGACCTTCACACTTCCATCATAGAAACCAATCGCCAAAAGATTCGGTCGCTCCTTACTCCAATCAATGTCAGACAACGGACTGTCGAACATGTATTCGCGACCAGGCTGGCTGGGGTTCTTGGCACACCAGATCAGCAACAGTCCATTCGTCTTATCGGAACCAGTCTTGGCGCCGTAAGCGACGGCGAGAAGATGCGCATTAGTCGGATTACAACGGAACGCTGCTACAGGACGATCGCGCGTCATTTCGCACGCGTATGTCCACAGTAGATCCAATCGGTAATCGAACTCCAGATCTAGGGCGCACGGATCACGCTTAGTCAAACCTGTGAAACGCTTTTGCGCCATCACGAACACATTGTTCGCGATTATACGTTCCATCACGCATGCAGCATCTAAGAAACGTGTTTGCCGGCAAATGCGAGACAATTGTTCCTCGGAACTCGCGTCTGGGATTGCTTCAGATTCGGGGAGCTTGTATTGAAGTTCCTGTCATGGGCATATATAAGGATTATATATATATATATATTTCTTAAAAGTATAAACCTACTTTGTAGAAATTTTTCTATAGATTTCTTTAAAGAGACTTTGTTCACTTATTATTTTCTATTGACGGACTTTTTCTATACTTTTCTAAAAGTTCCTAAAGTTGTTAAATATTTATTTTTGCTTATTATTTTATTAACAGATGTTATTATCTCCCAAAACATATTAAAGACTTAAAAATTAAAAACTTTTAATTCCAACTTTTCCTTTCAAAGCATCCTACATGGTGCACAAGTATTAAATAAATAAATATACAATATTATGATTTTACATATTATTTTTTTAATTCTGCAATTTTTTTCCATCTTATTCTTATTTTTCTATCCATATAAAGTAAATGTGTAGTTGTAGAATTTGTACTAGAGGTAGATATCGATTAGAATTTTAATATAGCGTTAAATAAATTATTGAATTCTGAATTTTAATATAGTGTTAAATCAGTTATTGATTATTGAATTCTGTAACTAAATTTTTCTGGAAATTTACAATTATTTTATTCAAAACAAAAAAATTCGTAAAATTAAAACGCATTAAATTATAATGTATATTCTAATATACTATTATTTTCTTTCTCTCTCTCTTTACCTCTCTCTTTCTCTCTATATACTCTCCTATTATATTATGTATTGCAAATATTCCTTTAACAATAAGATTTTATTAAATTTTATGCAAAGTTTCTTAATAGTTGTATAAGCAACATCTTCAATAAAAAAATGACATAATTTTTAAAGTTACAGATTTTTATTGAGCGATTTATTTCTGAAAATGTAAATATGAGGAAAATTTTTTACCTGCGCTTCTCGCATTCGGCTCATCGATTCTTTTGTATGTACAATCATACGTCCATTCTTTTCCGTCATCAATTCTGGTGCTGCATAAGTATCATGAATCACCCAATTGTTCACAAATACGCCCTGATTTCTACGAGGCCTTATGCCTAAATAGGTGCCGCGCGATTTTGTCAACACGCGTATTGTTTGCGTTTCAGCATCCAGTAATTTCCGATTGGAGCCCGGTCCTACTGTTACGTACTCGTAATTCTTGTTTTCCTGTTGAACTATCTGCCCTTCGGGCGTTCGCAGATCCTCGGTCATCTGCGGCATCTCGAAAATAAAGTATGTCTGCGTTTCCTTCAACGTGATCGTCACGGTTTCTGGGCGATCCGCGAATATGGTCAAGTCATCACTATAAGCAAATTAAATTTCCATTATCATATATTGTTTATATATAATAATCATATCTACAAATTTCACAGTTCAATCTTCATATTCTTAACAAGTAAAATAATTAAACATGCATTCTATTTCTACTTAGCTAACTAACTTTTCTTAAAGACTCTAATCATATTCTAATAGTTTAGATGCATATGCACAGAATAATAATGTCGTTTTTAATCTAAAGTGAATAAAAGACAGAAAGCGAATAAAAGACAGAAGATCCATAATTTTACTATAGCTAAAATACGAATGGTAGTGGTAGAGCAGTGTAAGAAGAAAAGTTACAATAGTACAGTTCATTAAAAATAGAAATGTAATAAGAATAGAACTTGGAATATAAAGACATTTGACAAAAGATATTTATTTATAACATTTCTAAAAACTATTATATAATTTAAGTTTTTCTCTACAAATTTCTATATATAATTTTATATTCATAAATTTTTAAACTTTAAATTTTAAAAATTTAGATCCCAATGAAGCAAAGAGTTTTGTAATTAAAATTTTCAGTATAAATTTCTATTTTTAATTTCCGCTTAATTCTAACTTAATTCTTTATTTTTTTATTTTGTTTATTTAAGAAATATATGTGTGTCTTTATAAGAAAAGTTATCATAAAAATAATATTCTAATAATCTAATACCTCAAAAATTGGATTTGTCCCATTTTTAAACTACGTCAAGTTTATATTAATCATTATTACCTAGGCAGAAAAAATGGCGATGGCGCGACATCCTCGTCCTCCTCGACGAGCAAAGACTCGCAAACTTGCGTCGACAGCAAACTCTCCATTTGCAAATCGTCGGATGGCATAGAGGAAGATCTGAAGAGAATGGACGAACTAGCTCTGAGACCGCTGATTCTCGAAGGAGATGCCATCAGTTGGGAGCCGCTTCCTGTCTGGAACAGTCCGGTGTTCTCCAAGACGGTTGTCTGATTCTCATCAATGACGCTAAAGGCCGTATGGATTAATGGTTTCGGTGTAACGTCGACGTTTTCGTGAACGACACGAAGCGCTTGTCGTTGCTGAAGAAGCACCGAAGCAACATTCCGCTCGCATCCAATCTTACGAGCTCGTCCAAATGCGCTGAGTTTTATCTTGGACGAACTAACACTAGGAATCCTGGAGGATGTCCTATACGGCGATTCAAAGTCGTTGGTTTTCATTTTAAAAAATGTTAAATCAGGTTACAGCTGTTGAAATTTCTGAAACAAGTTTTGAAATATATGAACGTTTTCATCGCCATTTTCTATAGTTCCTTAGAGATGTTTAATCAATATATATGTGTATATATATAGGGGTTGATTACGCACGTATATTGTAATCAAGGCTTATTATATTCCTAGCCTGCTTTTTTTACAAAGTATTAAGCATCATTACACATACACAATTTCCTTCTTCTCTGTTATTAATTACTCAAATCCAGTTTTCGTTCTTGTTTCTTCCTTACAAACTAATGAGATAAATTGTTTTTCTTACCGCGTGTGTATATAAATTCCTAAAATATCACACAGTGTCATTTCACGTTTATCTCGAATTAACGCGCGAACAAAACTGATCGAGATTCAAATTTATTTAGCGCACTAGGGGCGTATGAAAACATTAGCGTCATCTAACGCGCCTAACGTAAATTTCGAGTCCATAACATATTGTCACATCGATAAGAACGCTATCTGTCTTTCTGCGTTCCTCGTCGCTATAATACTATATTTATGCATGTACTATGTATTTATGTATATACCAACGTTACTACGCTGATCAAACATCTCATTTGTCATCGATTATCACAATTATTGATTATATCTTTCCACATGTAGAAATCACACGTCACCAATAAAGTTTTTTCGCGGCCAGAGAACCGTCAACCGACATTGCCGCTGCCGTCAACCAGATTTCTTACGTGTCTCTCTCTCTCTCTCTCTCTCTCTCTCTCTCTCTCTCTCTCTCTCTCTCTCTCTCTCTCTCCCCTCTCTCCCTCTCTCTCTCCTCCCCCCTCCCTCCCACTCCTCTGTCTGCTGTCTGTCTGTCTGTCTGTCTGTCTGTCTTTCTCTCTCTCTCCTTCTATATTGCCCGGCCAACATCCTGTTCGCGGAATTATGCGTCTAGCACGCACATAACGCGCTGTTCTTGCCGACCATCGCCGTTCAATCGTTCGAAAAAAACGGATTTTGTGATACCTGCTCCATTTGCACCAATTCGTAGTTCGCAACAGACAAGAGATCATCGCGCGAGAGGGCCAAGCCCGCCCTCCTAGCAGAAAGTGAGTGATGCTATTTTCATCCAGCACGTTGTACACAGTTGTGACAGGGAGAGGGAAGAAGATAAAATATGTATAAAATTATTGAAATCTGCAAATATAAAGATATATAAATGAATAAATAATGATAGAAATAGAGGGGTTATGTTTGATAGGAAAATTAAGAATTGGATGATGTGTAAATGTGCGAATGGATGATAAGTGGAATGACGTATAAGATAGATAGACGAAGGAAAAAGAGAGTGCAAAGGAAGAGAGAATTAGGGAAAGAGAGAAAACAATATACATAATATCTTGGGATAAAATATATAAAAAGTATAGAGAGAGAAATATATAAAATATATATAGTTAAAAAAGTGTAGAGAGAGAATTGAATAATAGTAGTGTTGGAGGAAATTAGAGATTGGATAATATATTAGCGTGGAAATGAGTAGATATATGAAATACGTGTGATAAGTAGAATGACGTAGTATTATATGCAGAGAGAGATATGTAGTTGTTATTTTGATGTGTGTGGTGGTGTGTGTGAACAGATATTTAACAAATTACAAAACTATTGAAACAGGTAATTTAGAGATAAAAGAAAGAAATTAAACAAAAAGAGGTTAAGAGGTTGATGAAACAGGTTAATGAGTGGATTGGCGTACATCTATGAAAATTGAAAAAGTATATATGCGCGCAATAATACGTAGTGACGTAGTGAGGTTATAGATAAAAAGAAAGGAAGAGTGATTATTTTTAGGTAGATTTACTGTTGAAATAAAAATTATAGTAAATAATACCTCGAAAAGATACAAAAAATAGGGTAAAGTTATGTCGATAAAAATGTTAAATAATATAATAACACATAAATGTAATGATGCGTCTAATGAGTGTTACAAACAGGATGACGTGGTAAGGTGGTGTGTGTGTGTGCGCGACGATTTATTTTCGATCTTTGACAAGCTCAGTACGACAGATGCAAGGATGTGTCATTGATTTCTTAAAGGTCGCATTAAATTAATTCAATTTCAAGTGATAGAACTTAACATTTTCTTTTTTAAAAATCTAGAAAGAACCACAAAATAAATTTTTGCCGATTATATATTATTAATTTTATCATCTAATCACATGATTAATAAAATATGGTAAATGACTTGAATTTTCAACATCGAATGATATTTTATGCATGACTGCATGTGACACGCCTATGTTTACTATGATACTGGGTCGATACTTTGACCCTGATATTATCTCGGAAATGTAAGATGAAGGTTTCTAAACCTACTGGATATAATTCTGTGTAATAATCTTTACATTTTTATCACATGCATTGTAAATATATCTAAATTGTATATAATTACAATATAATTTGCATATTATTTTAATCAAATTTAAAGTTATAACAATATAAAGCTTTTTTCTATATTATTTTTTCTACATTAATCAACACATTAGTATTCCACATTTTTGCAAGTTATGTGTATATTTCATAATTATAAATTCCCAACTCTGTGTAACTAAGAATTATGCAAGCTATATAAATTTCCCTTTCCAATTGTTACAAGTTATAATTATGCAAATCATTGTAGATAATTGACACATTGAACGATTATTCTGTCATTTTTCTATAATTATGAGGATATTTGTGAAATATAGGACGTGTGATTACAGAAAACTTGAAGAATGAGTAGGACAAGGGAACAAGCAGGCCCGTCTAAATCATCGGGATCCGCGGGTTCTGCGGAGGAGAAGGAGAAGGATGACAGGATGTTCGAGTGCAATATTTGTTTGGACACTGCAAAGGATGCGGTAGTCAGTATGTGCGGTCATCTCTTTTGGTAACTATTCATCTGATAACATAATACATTGGAAAACGAAACGTTACCTATGATAATCTAGATAATACAAGTGATAACAATGCAGTTGGCCGTGTCTGCATCAGTGGTTGGAAACCAGACCCACCAGGCAGGTCTGTCCAGTATGCAAAGCCGCCATAAGCAAAGATAAAGTCATTCCATTATACGGACGTGGTGCCACAAAGCATGAGGATCCGAGGTATAATTTATTCCATCTGTTAAAATTAAAAATCAGTTATAATTATTAATTTCAGTTTTATATTGCATATTAATTGAATTATATTAATTATACTTAGTAATATACAAAAATTATCTAGTAAAATCATTTATTTTTTGTGGCACTTTAAAATTACATACATATATAACAGAAAAATTAGAGATGTCAAGCTAAATAATATAATTTAGATTTAATTAGTGAAACGGATTATTTCAGAAACAACGTACCACCACGCCCAGCCGGTCAAAGATCAGAACCGGAGGCCAATGTCGGCTTCTCCGGCTTCGGTTTCGGCGATGGTTCCTACATGTCTTTCGGCATTGGCACTTTTCCGTTTGCTTTCTTCACGTCAACCTTTAACTTCGGAGAAGCACGACCAAGCGCAGGTAATATTTGCCATATGTTACATAATATAAAATCACGACAATGCAACAATGCACAATGGGCGTGCATGCATAATATAATATATGCATAACTGCATACATAATAATAAATTGCAATTTTATTTTTAGTTTCAATTTATGTATATTTAATTTCTTATTAATTTTTATACATTTATACATATATAATGTGTGTGTGTGTGTGTGTGTGTGTGTAAAAGTATAATACAAATTTATTATACAAATTTTTTTTCTAACATTTTTTTATAAAATTAATCAAAAGATTTGTTAATTTATTTTATTTAAATTAATAAATAAATAAAAGAATTCTTTGATTTCATATTTCAGCAATAATTAAAGTAGTAAGACTTTTTAGTAAGAATTAAAGTAGTGTTAGAGAGGT
The DNA here is from genome assembly GCA_949152495.1 of Lasius fuliginosus. Classification (NCBI taxonomy): domain Eukaryota; kingdom Metazoa; phylum Arthropoda; class Insecta; order Hymenoptera; family Formicidae; genus Lasius; species Lasius fuliginosus. The sequence continues at coordinate 5,639 of CASCJU010000032.1, read as the reverse complement.
AATTTAAAATTATTTATTTACAGCTCCCAGGGGCACGCCGCAATATGAGGAAGAGCAGTTTTTATCTAAAGTATTTTTATGGTTAGCGGTAATATTCATCTGCTGGCTGCTGATGGCGTAACATTACTTCTAAATTTGAAAACACCAATCTGCTCGATAACTTGTAATAATTTCTTATTTATAATATCGTTTTCCATGATAATCGTAACTTTACATTAGTTTCTGTCTGCAAACACCTTTGGAAAAAAAAAAAAAAAATTTATGTATGTTTCGAAAAACTATCCAATTAAAATTTGTTTCTTTCGACTTTCTCTCTAGAAAAGAGGAAAAAAATATGTCGAGCATCTGGTCCATGCAAACTTCTTACATAATTTTGTTGGCATTTGCGTATTTCTAAATATGAAGTAATTTCTCTCCAATTTTAACAGCTCTAACATTTCAATGTCACTCTTCTTTTATTCTATTCGTGTATATATTATATATAAATATATTATTTCTATATAAGAGAGAAAGGTGCGCGTAAATCGCTATCCAACATATTTAAAGCATATATAATGTATAACTTAAGCGAGGATATATAGAGAGGAGGAAATATTAATGTATATCGCATCAAGATAAATAGCGTTGTTTTGCATGGAACTGCGGGTTTGAACAGAGTGTATATATATACAGATAATCTAGAGTTAAGATACGCGTTCGAACGATAATATATATTGTAATATAACACGATATAAAAACTGGATTCTCGCAAGACTATCAACGAGTTGTTCAACTAGTTGTTTGTTCGTTTTTTATTTAATGATTCTCGCGTTTTCGTTTCTCTGCTATAAGTCTGCACAATTTTCGTAGGTACTTCGGAATCATGAATTATTGAATTATATGTTAATAATTATGTTTGAAAAAATTATATCCTACAAGAGAAGCCATTATCAGAAATGTGTTTTTCCACATTCTCTTTTAGATTTTTAATTGTCTCAATAAATAAAAGGAGAGAATAATTTACAACTATCATTTATTTATACATTTACATTGTTATATCAATTGTTTTAAAATTTTTTTGTGAATGAAATTATACGGAGAGAAAGAGAGAATAAAAATATGAATAATTATACTAAATATTAAAAAATCGAAGAATATATAGAAAATGTGAAATTATATACATATATATATAAATAATTTTACTTACCATTGCTATATATATATATTAAAGATAAATATTGTTTTTTAATTGCAAATTATTGTGTATTAAAATGCACATATTTTGTTTGCCATCAACAATTTGAAATTTTTTTCTTTGATAGTATAATATTATTCTAAAGCTTAATTGAAGTTTATTTAGTTAAGATAATTCTATAGAAACTTTGTCTTTTAAATTAAATAATATAATCTAAAAGACAAAGTTATATATATATATATATATACATACATACACACACACATTTTATATATATATATATATATATATATAAAATGTGTGTGTGTGTGTACACACACACAGATATATGTGGGCATTGTAAAAAGCGCACACACACACAAGTAAAATAGACACATACACAGATATACTCGTGCATGTGCATTGTAAAAAGGCTGATTTTACAAATAGCTTAACACATACACACACTTTGAAGGCTATCTATTTGAAAGATGTTTACTATTGCATTGATCTAAAAAAATTAATATAATAATTTTTATTTCTTTTGGGGTATGATAAAAACTTTATAGAAGTTTAAAGAATTACTAGAAATAAAAAATATAGCGTAAATAAAAAAGCTAACAAAATGTGCTGTAATATACAATGCCATCATTTCCTGGATGTAAATCTTTATCACAGATCACAGCTGTCCAGCGAAGGTTACATACTCTTCTCTATTTCCCACTTCATTAATGTACTACAGCGATGATAGCAATTGAAGGAGGGGAGGATGAAAACAATTTGTATGTCAAAAGATTCTGATATTTTCTACTTTTTGTGCGATACATTGCTTATTCATAATACTATCAAAATATGACTTTTTTACATTTTGAATATCTATGTATTAAATATCTGTGTATTTCCCTCTAAAAAAATATATTAGAAATTATTATTAAGTATAAAATAAAGTAACAGACATATATAAGTTATAAACAAAAAACAATTTAACAAGCTTTGCAATTGAAAATAATTCTTTAAGAATAATTCCTTTTTCTAGAGTTATTTGAGACTAGGCTAATATTTCTTACAATAAGTATACATTGACTTGAAGATTTACATCTCATCCTTATTGTCTTTGGATTTTTTAATGAAACCTTTAGAGACTAACAGCTCATTACATTCTTCCCGGGTCAATCTAGACAACACCAATCGCTCAACTTCCTGCAATATTTTCAGAGATTAATTGATAATAGCAAATTAAGTTTAATTATATTAAGTTGATGTTATTTTTATTGCCAAACCTCTTCGTGTTCGTTGAACAGTACAAGCTCTGGTATTGCACCTTGTATATGTCTGAATTCCACATTGTTGCTATATATATTTATTTAGGACAGTTTCTAAAATTTCATATTGTAATATAAAAAAAGTAAAATAACTTAGTTCAACAGAAATTTTGTAAACATATCTTGTTCTTTTCTTTAATATGCTAATTTTTAGTTTCTAATTTATCTTACATCAAAAGACAATTTGGCTAATTTTTAATGAAAATTAGAGAGTTAGTGGGTGTTAAAAATATACAATAAATCATTTCACTATATATAAAGTAAAACGATAAAAAATCCTAACTATAATGGCACTATTAAGGATACTAGTTTGGCAAATCCTCAAAGATAAATTGCTTGACATCCGGCAATCGGTTGAGCGAGCAACCACTACAACTCTGAAAAATGGACAACAAATAACTTTAACATTATAATGCATCAATCTATAGGAAATATACAAATACAACTTCTTGATACGTAAAATTTAATTTAAATAATAAACACTTGTTGAGCAGATGTAATAATCACATATGTCATGATTATACACGTATAATATGTGAAAAATGCGCTCGCATAAATGCGGTGCGTATTAATGAATTAAGTTTATCATAATCGATCTAATATAAACAACAAATTTACCTCGACTTTCGCGGACGCGTAATAACCGCTCGCGGAATTCACGAAAGAAATAGTGAAAACTGCGAGTGTTAGCACGAGTACGAAAAGATAGCTAACAGTTACAGTGGTCGCCATGTTGTTTGTCAAATTTCAATTTCAAAACAGGAAGCAGAAGCCGTCGTTTCCACGTCGTTTCTTTTTCTTCGTTGAAAGTTTCTTGCGATAGCAGTGTGGCTGCGGCCGCACTAGATAGAACCAAAGGGAGTATCCCAGATGCGCACCGCACAATAACAATTGGACACACCACTCATATCGACCGGTGCCTAGGGTAACCAGCACGGTTGACCAATTAGAGAGTCCCATTTTGAATTGGCCAATCGACGATGCGTCCGATTGGGCGCCACCCATAGACGTATAATATATAGACCGAGCGTCTGGCCGAAGCGGCATCGACAACTTAGAAAGAGACAAATGCTTAGTACCGTAGATCTGTCCTTCTTTTGTAATCTCAAGAGTGGGGATAGGAGCGGAGCCTGTCGGAGGGTACCAGAGTCAGAATCTGTTTCTTCTCCTCATATTCTCCTTCATCCCCTCTCAATCCATCTGTTTCTGCCTTCCACCAATGATCGCAAATTTCGTTCCCTTCCACTGCGTTACTAAACAAAGATGGATCTACGGTACTGAGCATCCGTCTTCTTCTAATCTGTCGATACAGTTTTCTATAGGAAATGCAGCATATACAGGGTGTCCGGTATCAAACGGACCAACGCTCGTGAGCGGGTAGAGCGCAATAAACTGAAAAGAAAAGTCCTTTACTATTTTGCTAAATTCGCAATAGTTATTGCGTTATTAATTAAAATATCTGAGCTAATGAGCGCGTGGAAAGCGGTAGGCCGGAATCGGTAGACATGTACGATAGCTACTTTTTTACGTCTCTAAGGCCCGATTCCACAATTCGAGTTAACCCGAGTTTAGTGCGCTAAGGGCCTTCACACATGCTTTCCGTAACCGTAACGTAAGGATTCGACCAATCGGGTTGCTTAATTCGGTTACGGACAGCATGTGTGGAGGCCTTTAGTGCACTAAACTCGGGTTAACTCAAATTGTGGAATCGGGTCTTAACAACGGAAGCATCATCTAAGCGAGAGATGGAGTCACGCAGCGAGCGACGAGCGACGCGTGATATTTGTTGCTAAGAGATATAAACAAATAAGCCATACCTTACATGTCTACCGATTCCGGCCTACCGTTTCCCACGCGCTCATTAGCTCAGATATTTTAATTAATAACGCAATAACTATTGCGAATTTAACAAAATGGTACAGGACTTTTTTTTCAGTTTACTGCGTTCTACCTGCTCACGAGCGTTGGTCCGTTTGATACCGGACACCCTGTATATAGTACTACTATATATATGAAATGCAGGCAATGCTCGGTCAGAGAGAAGGAGGAGAGACGCCACGCCGTCATTTTTCGTAAGACGCTTTTTCTAGGCTGCTCACTAGCGTCACGTACATCCATTTTACGGCCGCTTGGAACTAAGTGGCCAAATTCACTTTCGATGTCGATAAAAAAGCCAGGTTTGGTTCATATCCGTGCTACATCCACAATTTTTTGGTTCGTGTCCGTGCTACATCCATATAATTGTGGATCAAAAATATATATCGAAACTTCGTGAACTTATTAATATGTTTTATTAAATGCGTGTAACGTTTTGGCATTCTAGTACATAATACGATATAAATTATTACTAAAGTATTTTTACGTATATCCGCATGTGCGCAATGAAATAAATTTTCTTAAATCAATTTTTCTTGATAGGTCTTAATTGAATATAATGTAGAAAATATCTGCAATATATTACTTTTACTTTTTTCTTATTCTTGAACAAAGGTATCAAGCATTTAAGCAATCACGCATTTTAATCAAATTATGATTTTAATTTATAGCTTTTTATATTAATTTTTTTATATTAATTTATTTTTTACTTATTATTAATTTAATAAATTTTTTATTTATAAATTCGATTGGATGCGTAGTCTTTTGAAAATAAACATATAATAGATGCGCTCCGCTTGACGCTATATTTTCGCTGTTTGATGTCGTTTTAATCGCCAAAATCTCATTAATCCATTAAAATTATTTTCAAGCTATTTAAATGCAAAATAGAAGTTTTAGTTTTCATTTCAAAAAATGTTTACATTTGTGAATTGCTATGGATGGGGAGAGCCCATTGTAAGAGACTTCGGAACTCTTTGATGATAGGTCATCTCGCTCGCTCTCTACTCGCGGTCTCGCTCTCGCTCTTACACTCGACGAGTCGCGCTAGACAGCTCGGAAAGATAAGCTGATCCGAGAATCGAGAAAAAACTAAAACTTCTATTTTGCAATTAATCGGTTTGAAAATAATTTTACTGGATTAATCAGATTTTTGCAATTAAAACGACATCAAACACGACATAAATCGGATAATTTTTAACTAGATATGTAATCAAAATTTTAATTACTTATTCAGTTAAAAATTACCCGATTTATGTCGTGTTTGATGTCGTTTTAATCGCCAAAAT
>CASCJU010000031.1:0-66546 GCA_949152495.1 Lasius fuliginosus | reverse complement strand
TTTCCGTTTCCGACGCATATTTTTTCATCATTTCGCAAAATCTGTACGCACATTCACAGAGCACGTTAAAAACCACGAAACATTCGTTCGGAACGGTTAATCGTAACTATCACCGTTTCGGTACAAAAAGCGACAAACCGGCTCGGGCGGTACCTCCGACGATTCGGGCGGTACCTCCGGCCGACTATCGGTCGAAAATTTTCAAAGTCCCACGGCTCCGGGCGGCACCTCCGAAACGTTTCCGAGCGATTTGCGTCTAAGCGATGAGCGATACGGTGAAATGCTTCGAACGAATGTTTCATGATTTTCGACGGGCTATACGACCCCGTTATCAGATTTACGGTAAATGACGCATTTCTCGAAATTTCCGTTTCCGACGCATATTTTTTCATCATTTCGCAAAATCTGTACGCACATTCACAGAGCACGTTAAAAACCACGAAACATTCGTTCGGAACGGTTAATCGTAACTATCACCGTTTCGGTACAAAAAGCGACAAACCGGCTCGGGCGGTACCTCCGACGATTCGGGCGGTACCTCCGGCCGACTATCGGTCGAAAATTTTCAAAGTCCCACGGCTCCGGGCGGCACCTCCGAAACGTTTCCGAGCGATTTGCGTCTAAGCGATGAGCGATACGGTGAAATGCTTCGAACGAATGTTTCATGATTTTCGACGGGCTATACGACCCCGTTATCAGATTTACGGTAAATGACGCATTTCTCGAAATTTCCGTTTCCGACGCATATTTTTTCATCATTTCGCAAAATCTGTACGCACATTCACAGAGCACGTTAAAAACCACGAAACATTCGTTCGGAACGGTTAATCGTAACTATCACCGTTTCGGTACAAAAAGCGACAAACCGGCTCGGGCGGTACCTCCGACGATTCGGGCGGTACCTCCGGCCGACTATCGGTCGAAAATTTTCAAAGTCCCACGGCTCCGGGCGGCACCTCCGAAACGTTTCCGAGCGATTTGCGTCTAAGCGATGAGCGATACGGTGAAATGCTTCGAACGAATGTTTCATGATTTTCGACGGGCTATACGACCCCGTTATCAGATTTACGGTAAATGACGCATTTCTCGAAATTTCCGTTTCCGACGCATATTTTTTCATCATTTCGCAAAATCTGTACGCACATTCACAGAGCACGTTAAAAACCACGAAACATTCGTTCGGAACGGTTAATCGTAACTATCACCGTTTCGGTACAAAAAGCGACAAACCGGCTCGGGCGGTACCTCCGACGATTCGGGCGGTACCTCCGGCCGACTATCGGTCGAAAATTTTCAAAGTCCCACGGCTCCGGGCGGCACCTCCGAAACGTTTCCGAGCGATTTGCGTCTAAGCGATGAGCGATACGGTGAAATGCTTCGAACGAATGTTTCATGATTTTCGACGGGCTATACGACCCCGTTATCAGATTTACGGTAAATGACGCATTTCTCGAAATTTCCGTTTCCGACGCATATTTTTTCATCATTTCGCAAAATCTGTACGCACATTCACAGAGCACGTTAAAAACCACGAAACATTCGTTCGGAACGGTTAATCGTAACTATCACCGTTTCGGTACAAAAAGCGACAAACCGGCTCGGGCGGTACCTCCGACGATTCGGGCGGTACCTCCGGCCGACTATCGGTCGAAAATTTTCAAAGTCCCACGGCTCCGGGCGGCACCTCCGAAACGTTTCCGAGCGATTTGCGTCTAAGCGATGAGCGATACGGTGAAATGCTTCGAACGAATGTTTCATGATTTTCGACGGGCTATACGACCCCGTTATCAGATTTACGGTAAATGACGCATTTCTCGAAATTTCCGTTTCCGACGCATATTTTTTCATCATTTCGCAAAATCTGTACGCACATTCACAGAGCACGTTAAAAACCACGAAACATTCGTTCGGAACGGTTAATCGTAACTATCACCGTTTCGGTACAAAAAGCGACAAACCGGCTCGGGCGGTACCTCCGACGATTCGGGCGGTACCTCCGGCCGACTATCGGTCGAAAATTTTCAAAGTCCCACGGCTCCGGGCGGCACCTCCGAAACGTTTCCGAGCGATTTGCGTCTAAGCGATGAGCGATACGGTGAAATGCTTCGAACGAATGTTTCATGATTTTCGACGGGCTATACGACCCCGTTATCAGATTTACGGTAAATGACGCATTTCTCGAAATTTCCGTTTCCGACGCATATTTTTTCATCATTTCGCAAAATCTGTACGCACATTCACAGAGCACGTTAAAAACCACGAAACATTCGTTCGGAACGGTTAATCGTAACTATCACCGTTTCGGTACAAAAAGCGACAAACCGGCTCGGGCGGTACCTCCGACGATTCGGGCGGTACCTCCGGCCGACTATCGGTCGAAAATTTTCAAAGTCCCACGGCTCCGGGCGGCACCTCCGAAACGTTTCCGAGCGATTTGCGTCTAAGCGATGAGCGATACGGTGAAATGCTTCGAACGAATGTTTCATGATTTTCGACGGGCTATACGACCCCGTTATCAGATTTACGGTAAATGACGCATTTCTCGAAATTTCCGTTTCCGACGCATATTTTTTCATCATTTCGCAAAATCTGTACGCACATTCACAGAGCACGTTAAAAACCACGAAACATTCGTTCGGAACGGTTAATCGTAACTATCACCGTTTCGGTACAAAAAGCGACAAACCGGCTCGGGCGGTACCTCCGACGATTCGGGCGGTACCTCCGGCCGACTATCGGTCGAAAATTTTCAAAGTCCCACGGCTCCGGGCGGCACCTCCGAAACGTTTCCGAGCGATTTGCGTCTAAGCGATGAGCGATACGGTGAAATGCTTCGAACGAATGTTTCATGATTTTCGACGGGCTATACGACCCCGTTATCAGATTTACGGTAAATGACGCATTTCTCGAAATTTCCGTTTCCGACGCATATTTTTTCATCATTTCGCAAAATCTGTACGCACATTCACAGAGCACGTTAAAAACCACGAAACATTCGTTCGGAACGGTTAATCGTAACTATCACCGTTTCGGTACAAAAAGCGACAAACCGGCTCGGGCGGTACCTCCGACGATTCGGGCGGTACCTCCGGCCGACTATCGGTCGAAAATTTTCAAAGTCCCACGGCTCCGGGCGGCACCTCCGAAACGTTTCCGAGCGATTTGCGTCTAAGCGATGAGCGATACGGTGAAATGCTTCGAACGAATGTTTCATGATTTTCGACGGGCTATACGACCCCGTTATCAGATTTACGGTAAATGACGCATTTCTCGAAATTTCCGTTTCCGACGCATATTTTTTCATCATTTCGCAAAATCTGTACGCACATTCACAGAGCACGTTAAAAACCACGAAACATTCGTTCGGAACGGTTAATCGTAACTATCACCGTTTCGGTACAAAAAGCGACAAACCGGCTCGGGCGGTACCTCCGACGATTCGGGCGGTACCTCCGGCCGACTATCGGTCGAAAATTTTCAAAGTCCCACGGCTCCGGGCGGCACCTCCGAAACGTTTCCGAGCGATTTGCGTCTAAGCGATGAGCGATACGGTGAAATGCTTCGAACGAATGTTTCATGATTTTCGACGGGCTATACGACCCCGTTATCAGATTTACGGTAAATGACGCATTTCTCGAAATTTCCGTTTCCGACGCATATTTTTTCATCATTTCGCAAAATCTGTACGCACATTCACAGAGCACGTTAAAAACCACGAAACATTCGTTCGGAACGGTTAATCGTAACTATCACCGTTTCGGTACAAAAAGCGACAAACCGGCTCGGGCGGTACCTCCGACGATTCGGGCGGTACCTCCGGCCGACTATCGGTCGAAAATTTTCAAAGTCCCACGGCTCCGGGCGGCACCTCCGAAACGTTTCCGAGCGATTTGCGTCTAAGCGATGAGCGATACGGTGAAATGCTTCGAACGAATGTTTCATGATTTTCGACGGGCTATACGACCCCGTTATCAGATTTACGGTAAATGACGCATTTCTCGAAATTTCCGTTTCCGACGCATATTTTTTCATCATTTCGCAAAATCTGTACGCACATTCACAGAGCACGTTAAAAACCACGAAACATTCGTTCGGAACGGTTAATCGTAACTATCACCGTTTCGGTACAAAAAGCGACAAACCGGCTCGGGCGGTACCTCCGACGATTCGGGCGGTACCTCCGGCCGACTATCGGTCGAAAATTTTCAAAGTCCCACGGCTCCGGGCGGCACCTCCGAAACGTTTCCGAGCGATTTGCGTCTAAGCGATGAGCGATACGGTGAAATGCTTCGAACGAATGTTTCATGATTTTCGACGGGCTATACGACCCCGTTATCAGATTTACGGTAAATGACGCATTTCTCGAAATTTCCGTTTCCGACGCATATTTTTTCATCATTTCGCAAAATCTGTACGCACATTCACAGAGCACGTTAAAAACCACGAAACATTCGTTCGGAACGGTTAATCGTAACTATCACCGTTTCGGTACAAAAAGCGACAAACCGGCTCGGGCGGTACCTCCGACGATTCGGGCGGTACCTCCGGCCGACTATCGGTCGAAAATTTTCAAAGTCCCACGGCTCCGGGCGGCACCTCCGAAACGTTTCCGAGCGATTTGCGTCTAAGCGATGAGCGATACGGTGAAATGCTTCGAACGAATGTTTCATGATTTTCGACGGGCTATACGACCCCGTTATCAGATTTACGGTAAATGACGCATTTCTCGAAATTTCCGTTTCCGACGCATATTTTTTCATCATTTCGCAAAATCTGTACGCACATTCACAGAGCACGTTAAAAACCACGAAACATTCGTTCGGAACGGTTAATCGTAACTATCACCGTTTCGGTACAAAAAGCGACAAACCGGCTCGGGCGGTACCTCCGACGATTCGGGCGGTACCTCCGGCCGACTATCGGTCGAAAATTTTCAAAGTCCCACGGCTCCGGGCGGCACCTCCGAAACGTTTCCGAGCGATTTGCGTCTAAGCGATGAGCGATACGGTGAAATGCTTCGAACGAATGTTTCATGATTTTCGACGGGCTATACGACCCCGTTATCAGATTTACGGTAAATGACGCATTTCTCGAAATTTCCGTTTCCGACGCATATTTTTTCATCATTTCGCAAAATCTGTACGCACATTCACAGAGCACGTTAAAAACCACGAAACATTCGTTCGGAACGGTTAATCGTAACTATCACCGTTTCGGTACAAAAAGCGACAAACCGGCTCGGGCGGTACCTCCGACGATTCGGGCGGTACCTCCGGCCGACTATCGGTCGAAAATTTTCAAAGTCCCACGGCTCCGGGCGGCACCTCCGAAACGTTTCCGAGCGATTTGCGTCTAAGCGATGAGCGATACGGTGAAATGCTTCGAACGAATGTTTCATGATTTTCGACGGGCTATACGACCCCGTTATCAGATTTACGGTAAATGACGCATTTCTCGAAATTTCCGTTTCCGACGCATATTTTTTCATCATTTCGCAAAATCTGTACGCACATTCACAGAGCACGTTAAAAACCACGAAACATTCGTTCGGAACGGTTAATCGTAACTATCACCGTTTCGGTACAAAAAGCGACAAACCGGCTCGGGCGGTACCTCCGACGATTCGGGCGGTACCTCCGGCCGACTATCGGTCGAAAATTTTCAAAGTCCCACGGCTCCGGGCGGCACCTCCGAAACGTTTCCGAGCGATTTGCGTCTAAGCGATGAGCGATACGGTGAAATGCTTCGAACGAATGTTTCATGATTTTCGACGGGCTATACGACCCCGTTATCAGATTTACGGTAAATGACGCATTTCTCGAAATTTCCGTTTCCGACGCATATTTTTTCATCATTTCGCAAAATCTGTACGCACATTCACAGAGCACGTTAAAAACCACGAAACATTCGTTCGGAACGGTTAATCGTAACTATCACCGTTTCGGTACAAAAAGCGACAAACCGGCTCGGGCGGTACCTCCGACGATTCGGGCGGTACCTCCGGCCGACTATCGGTCGAAAATTTTCAAAGTCCCACGGCTCCGGGCGGCACCTCCGAAACGTTTCCGAGCGATTTGCGTCTAAGCGATGAGCGATACGGTGAAATGCTTCGAACGAATGTTTCATGATTTTCGACGGGCTATACGACCCCGTTATCAGATTTACGGTAAATGACGCATTTCTCGAAATTTCCGTTTCCGACGCATATTTTTTCATCATTTCGCAAAATCTGTACGCACATTCACAGAGCACGTTAAAAACCACGAAACATTCGTTCGGAACGGTTAATCGTAACTATCACCGTTTCGGTACAAAAAGCGACAAACCGGCTCGGGCGGTACCTCCGACGATTCGGGCGGTACCTCCGGCCGACTATCGGTCGAAAATTTTCAAAGTCCCACGGCTCCGGGCGGCACCTCCGAAACGTTTCCGAGCGATTTGCGTCTAAGCGATGAGCGATACGGTGAAATGCTTCGAACGAATGTTTCATGATTTTCGACGGGCTATACGACCCCGTTATCAGATTTACGGTAAATGACGCATTTCTCGAAATTTCCGTTTCCGACGCATATTTTTTCATCATTTCGCAAAATCTGTACGCACATTCACAGAGCACGTTAAAAACCACGAAACATTCGTTCGGAACGGTTAATCGTAACTATCACCGTTTCGGTACAAAAAGCGACAAACCGGCTCGGGCGGTACCTCCGACGATTCGGGCGGTACCTCCGGCCGACTATCGGTCGAAAATTTTCAAAGTCCCACGGCTCCGGGCGGCACCTCCGAAACGTTTCCGAGCGATTTGCGTCTAAGCGATGAGCGATACGGTGAAATGCTTCGAACGAATGTTTCATGATTTTCGACGGGCTATACGACCCCGTTATCAGATTTACGGTAAATGACGCATTTCTCGAAATTTCCGTTTCCGACGCATATTTTTTCATCATTTCGCAAAATCTGTACGCACATTCACAGAGCACGTTAAAAACCACGAAACATTCGTTCGGAACGGTTAATCGTAACTATCACCGTTTCGGTACAAAAAGCGACAAACCGGCTCGGGCGGTACCTCCGACGATTCGGGCGGTACCTCCGGCCGACTATCGGTCGAAAATTTTCAAAGTCCCACGGCTCCGGGCGGCACCTCCGAAACGTTTCCGAGCGATTTGCGTCTAAGCGATGAGCGATACGGTGAAATGCTTCGAACGAATGTTTCATGATTTTCGACGGGCTATACGACCCCGTTATCAGATTTACGGTAAATGACGCATTTCTCGAAATTTCCGTTTCCGACGCATATTTTTTCATCATTTCGCAAAATCTGTACGCACATTCACAGAGCACGTTAAAAACCACGAAACATTCGTTCGGAACGGTTAATCGTAACTATCACCGTTTCGGTACAAAAAGCGACAAACCGGCTCGGGCGGTACCTCCGACGATTCGGGCGGTACCTCCGGCCGACTATCGGTCGAAAATTTTCAAAGTCCCACGGCTCCGGGCGGCACCTCCGAAACGTTTCCGAGCGATTTGCGTCTAAGCGATGAGCGATACGGTGAAATGCTTCGAACGAATGTTTCATGATTTTCGACGGGCTATACGACCCCGTTATCAGATTTACGGTAAATGACGCATTTCTCGAAATTTCCGTTTCCGACGCATATTTTTTCATCATTTCGCAAAATCTGTACGCACATTCACAGAGCACGTTAAAAACCACGAAACATTCGTTCGGAACGGTTAATCGTAACTATCACCGTTTCGGTACAAAAAGCGACAAACCGGCTCGGGCGGTACCTCCGACGATTCGGGCGGTACCTCCGGCCGACTATCGGTCGAAAATTTTCAAAGTCCCACGGCTCCGGGCGGCACCTCCGAAACGTTTCCGAGCGATTTGCGTCTAAGCGATGAGCGATACGGTGAAATGCTTCGAACGAATGTTTCATGATTTTCGACGGGCTATACGACCCCGTTATCAGATTTACGGTAAATGACGCATTTCTCGAAATTTCCGTTTCCGACGCATATTTTTTCATCATTTCGCAAAATCTGTACGCACATTCACAGAGCACGTTAAAAACCACGAAACATTCGTTCGGAACGGTTAATCGTAACTATCACCGTTTCGGTACAAAAAGCGACAAACCGGCTCGGGCGGTACCTCCGACGATTCGGGCGGTACCTCCGGCCGACTATCGGTCGAAAATTTTCAAAGTCCCACGGCTCCGGGCGGCACCTCCGAAACGTTTCCGAGCGATTTGCGTCTAAGCGATGAGCGATACGGTGAAATGCTTCGAACGAATGTTTCATGATTTTCGACGGGCTATACGACCCCGTTATCAGATTTACGGTAAATGACGCATTTCTCGAAATTTCCGTTTCCGACGCATATTTTTTCATCATTTCGCAAAATCTGTACGCACATTCACAGAGCACGTTAAAAACCACGAAACATTCGTTCGGAACGGTTAATCGTAACTATCACCGTTTCGGTACAAAAAGCGACAAACCGGCTCGGGCGGTACCTCCGACGATTCGGGCGGTACCTCCGGCCGACTATCGGTCGAAAATTTTCAAAGTCCCACGGCTCCGGGCGGCACCTCCGAAACGTTTCCGAGCGATTTGCGTCTAAGCGATGAGCGATACGGTGAAATGCTTCGAACGAATGTTTCATGATTTTCGACGGGCTATACGACCCCGTTATCAGATTTACGGTAAATGACGCATTTCTCGAAATTTCCGTTTCCGACGCATATTTTTTCATCATTTCGCAAAATCTGTACGCACATTCACAGAGCACGTTAAAAACCACGAAACATTCGTTCGGAACGGTTAATCGTAACTATCACCGTTTCGGTACAAAAAGCGACAAACCGGCTCGGGCGGTACCTCCGACGATTCGGGCGGTACCTCCGGCCGACTATCGGTCGAAAATTTTCAAAGTCCCACGGCTCCGGGCGGCACCTCCGAAACGTTTCCGAGCGATTTGCGTCTAAGCGATGAGCGATACGGTGAAATGCTTCGAACGAATGTTTCATGATTTTCGACGGGCTATACGACCCCGTTATCAGATTTACGGTAAATGACGCATTTCTCGAAATTTCCGTTTCCGACGCATATTTTTTCATCATTTCGCAAAATCTGTACGCACATTCACAGAGCACGTTAAAAACCACGAAACATTCGTTCGGAACGGTTAATCGTAACTATCACCGTTTCGGTACAAAAAGCGACAAACCGGCTCGGGCGGTACCTCCGACGATTCGGGCGGTACCTCCGGCCGACTATCGGTCGAAAATTTTCAAAGTCCCACGGCTCCGGGCGGCACCTCCGAAACGTTTCCGAGCGATTTGCGTCTAAGCGATGAGCGATACGGTGAAATGCTTCGAACGAATGTTTCATGATTTTCGACGGGCTATACGACCCCGTTATCAGATTTACGGTAAATGACGCATTTCTCGAAATTTCCGTTTCCGACGCATATTTTTTCATCATTTCGCAAAATCTGTACGCACATTCACAGAGCACGTTAAAAACCACGAAACATTCGTTCGGAACGGTTAATCGTAACTATCACCGTTTCGGTACAAAAAGCGACAAACCGGCTCGGGCGGTACCTCCGACGATTCGGGCGGTACCTCCGGCCGACTATCGGTCGAAAATTTTCAAAGTCCCACGGCTCCGGGCGGCACCTCCGAAACGTTTCCGAGCGATTTGCGTCTAAGCGATGAGCGATACGGTGAAATGCTTCGAACGAATGTTTCATGATTTTCGACGGGCTATACGACCCCGTTATCAGATTTACGGTAAATGACGCATTTCTCGAAATTTCCGTTTCCGACGCATATTTTTTCATCATTTCGCAAAATCTGTACGCACATTCACAGAGCACGTTAAAAACCACGAAACATTCGTTCGGAACGGTTAATCGTAACTATCACCGTTTCGGTACAAAAAGCGACAAACCGGCTCGGGCGGTACCTCCGACGATTCGGGCGGTACCTCCGGCCGACTATCGGTCGAAAATTTTCAAAGTCCCACGGCTCCGGGCGGCACCTCCGAAACGTTTCCGAGCGATTTGCGTCTAAGCGATGAGCGATACGGTGAAATGCTTCGAACGAATGTTTCATGATTTTCGACGGGCTATACGACCCCGTTATCAGATTTACGGTAAATGACGCATTTCTCGAAATTTCCGTTTCCGACGCATATTTTTTCATCATTTCGCAAAATCTGTACGCACATTCACAGAGCACGTTAAAAACCACGAAACATTCGTTCGGAACGGTTAATCGTAACTATCACCGTTTCGGTACAAAAAGCGACAAACCGGCTCGGGCGGTACCTCCGACGATTCGGGCGGTACCTCCGGCCGACTATCGGTCGAAAATTTTCAAAGTCCCACGGCTCCGGGCGGCACCTCCGAAACGTTTCCGAGCGATTTGCGTCTAAGCGATGAGCGATACGGTGAAATGCTTCGAACGAATGTTTCATGATTTTCGACGGGCTATACGACCCCGTTATCAGATTTACGGTAAATGACGCATTTCTCGAAATTTCCGTTTCCGACGCATATTTTTTCATCATTTCGCAAAATCTGTACGCACATTCACAGAGCACGTTAAAAACCACGAAACATTCGTTCGGAACGGTTAATCGTAACTATCACCGTTTCGGTACAAAAAGCGACAAACCGGCTCGGGCGGTACCTCCGACGATTCGGGCGGTACCTCCGGCCGACTATCGGTCGAAAATTTTCAAAGTCCCACGGCTCCGGGCGGCACCTCCGAAACGTTTCCGAGCGATTTGCGTCTAAGCGATGAGCGATACGGTGAAATGCTTCGAACGAATGTTTCATGATTTTCGACGGGCTATACGACCCCGTTATCAGATTTACGGTAAATGACGCATTTCTCGAAATTTCCGTTTCCGACGCATATTTTTTCATCATTTCGCAAAATCTGTACGCACATTCACAGAGCACGTTAAAAACCACGAAACATTCGTTCGGAACGGTTAATCGTAACTATCACCGTTTCGGTACAAAAAGCGACAAACCGGCTCGGGCGGTACCTCCGACGATTCGGGCGGTACCTCCGGCCGACTATCGGTCGAAAATTTTCAAAGTCCCACGGCTCCGGGCGGCACCTCCGAAACGTTTCCGAGCGATTTGCGTCTAAGCGATGAGCGATACGGTGAAATGCTTCGAACGAATGTTTCATGATTTTCGACGGGCTATACGACCCCGTTATCAGATTTACGGTAAATGACGCATTTCTCGAAATTTCCGTTTCCGACGCATATTTTTTCATCATTTCGCAAAATCTGTACGCACATTCACAGAGCACGTTAAAAACCACGAAACATTCGTTCGGAACGGTTAATCGTAACTATCACCGTTTCGGTACAAAAAGCGACAAACCGGCTCGGGCGGTACCTCCGACGATTCGGGCGGTACCTCCGGCCGACTATCGGTCGAAAATTTTCAAAGTCCCACGGCTCCGGGCGGCACCTCCGAAACGTTTCCGAGCGATTTGCGTCTAAGCGATGAGCGATACGGTGAAATGCTTCGAACGAATGTTTCATGATTTTCGACGGGCTATACGACCCCGTTATCAGATTTACGGTAAATGACGCATTTCTCGAAATTTCCGTTTCCGACGCATATTTTTTCATCATTTCGCAAAATCTGTACGCACATTCACAGAGCACGTTAAAAACCACGAAACATTCGTTCGGAACGGTTAATCGTAACTATCACCGTTTCGGTACAAAAAGCGACAAACCGGCTCGGGCGGTACCTCCGACGATTCGGGCGGTACCTCCGGCCGACTATCGGTCGAAAATTCTCAAAGTCCCACGGCTCCGGGCGGCACCTCCGAAACGTTTCCGAGCGATTTGCGTCTAAGCGATGAGCGATACGGTGAAATGCTTCGAACGAATGTTTCATGATTTTCGACGGGCTATACGACCCCGTTATCAGATTTACGGTAAATGACGCATTTCTCGAAATTTCCGTTTCCGACGCATATTTTTTCATCATTTCGCAAAATCTGTACGCACATTCACAGAGCACGTTAAAAACCACGAAACATTCGTTCGGAACGGTTAATCGTAACTATCACCGTTTCGGTACAAAAAGCGACAAACCGGCTCGGGCGGTACCTCCGACGATTCGGGCGGTACCTCCGGCCGACTATCGGTCGAAAATTTTCAAAGTCCCACGGCTCCGGGCGGCACCTCCGAAACGTTTCCGAGCGATTTGCGTCTAAGCGATGAGCGATACGGTGAAATGCTTCGAACGAATGTTTCATGATTTTCGACGGGCTATACGACCCCGTTATCAGATTTACGGTAAATGACGCATTTCTCGAAATTTCCGTTTCCGACGCATATTTTTTCATCATTTCGCAAAATCTGTACGCACATTCACAGAGCACGTTAAAAACCACGAAACATTCGTTCGGAACGGTTAATCGTAACTATCACCGTTTCGGTACAAAAAGCGACAAACCGGCTCGGGCGGTACCTCCGACGATTCGGGCGGTACCTCCGGCCGACTATCGGTCGAAAATTTTCAAAGTCCCACGGCTCCGGGCGGCACCTCCGAAACGTTTCCGAGCGATTTGCGTCTAAGCGATGAGCGATACGGTGAAATGCTTCGAACGAATGTTTCATGATTTTCGACGGGCTATACGACCCCGTTATCAGATTTACGGTAAATGACGCATTTCTCGAAATTTCCGTTTCCGACGCATATTTTTTCATCATTTCGCAAAATCTGTACGCACATTCACAGAGCACGTTAAAAACCACGAAACATTCGTTCGGAACGGTTAATCGTAACTATCACCGTTTCGGTACAAAAAGCGACAAACCGGCTCGGGCGGTACCTCCGACGATTCGGGCGGTACCTCCGGCCGACTATCGGTCGAAAATTTTCAAAGTCCCACGGCTCCGGGCGGCACCTCCGAAACGTTTCCGAGCGATTTGCGTCTAAGCGATGAGCGATACGGTGAAATGCTTCGAACGAATGTTTCATGATTTTCGACGGGCTATACGACCCCGTTATCAGATTTACGGTAAATGACGCATTTCTCGAAATTTCCGTTTCCGACGCATATTTTTTCATCATTTCGCAAAATCTGTACGCACATTCACAGAGCACGTTAAAAACCACGAAACATTCGTTCGGAACGGTTAATCGTAACTATCACCGTTTCGGTACAAAAAGCGACAAACCGGCTCGGGCGGTACCTCCGACGATTCGGGCGGTACCTCCGGCCGACTATCGGTCGAAAATTTTCAAAGTCCCACGGCTCCGGGCGGCACCTCCGAAACGTTTCCGAGCGATTTGCGTCTAAGCGATGAGCGATACGGTGAAATGCTTCGAACGAATGTTTCATGATTTTCGACGGGCTATACGACCCCGTTATCAGATTTACGGTAAATGACGCATTTCTCGAAATTTCCGTTTCCGACGCATATTTTTTCATCATTTCGCAAAATCTGTACGCACATTCACAGAGCACGTTAAAAACCACGAAACATTCGTTCGGAACGGTTAATCGTAACTATCACCGTTTCGGTACAAAAAGCGACAAACCGGCTCGGGCGGTACCTCCGACGATTCGGGCGGTACCTCCGGCCGACTATCGGTCGAAAATTTTCAAAGTCCCACGGCTCCGGGCGGCACCTCCGAAACGTTTCCGAGCGATTTGCGTCTAAGCGATGAGCGATACGGTGAAATGCTTCGAACGAATGTTTCATGATTTTCGACGGGCTATACGACCCCGTTATCAGATTTACGGTAAATGACGCATTTCTCGAAATTTCCGTTTCCGACGCATATTTTTTCATCATTTCGCAAAATCTGTACGCACATTCACAGAGCACGTTAAAAACCACGAAACATTCGTTCGGAACGGTTAATCGTAACTATCACCGTTTCGGTACAAAAAGCGACAAACCGGCTCGGGCGGTACCTCCGACGATTCGGGCGGTACCTCCGGCCGACTATCGGTCGAAAATTTTCAAAGTCCCACGGCTCCGGGCGGCACCTCCGAAACGTTTCCGAGCGATTTGCGTCTAAGCGATGAGCGATACGGTGAAATGCTTCGAACGAATGTTTCATGATTTTCGACGGGCTATACGACCCCGTTATCAGATTTACGGTAAATGACGCATTTCTCGAAATTTCCGTTTCCGACGCATATTTTTTCATCATTTCGCAAAATCTGTACGCACATTCACAGAGCACGTTAAAAACCACGAAACATTCGTTCGGAACGGTTAATCGTAACTATCACCGTTTCGGTACAAAAAGCGACAAACCGGCTCGGGCGGTACCTCCGACGATTCGGGCGGTACCTCCGGCCGACTATCGGTCGAAAATTTTCAAAGTCCCACGGCTCCGGGCGGCACCTCCGAAACGTTTCCGAGCGATTTGCGTCTAAGCGATGAGCGATACGGTGAAATGCTTCGAACGAATGTTTCATGATTTTCGACGGGCTATACGACCCCGTTATCAGATTTACGGTAAATGACGCATTTCTCGAAATTTCCGTTTCCGACGCATATTTTTTCATCATTTCGCAAAATCTGTACGCACATTCACAGAGCACGTTAAAAACCACGAAACATTCGTTCGGAACGGTTAATCGTAACTATCACCGTTTCGGTACAAAAAGCGACAAACCGGCTCGGGCGGTACCTCCGACGATTCGGGCGGTACCTCCGGCCGACTATCGGTCGAAAATTTTCAAAGTCCCACGGCTCCGGGCGGCACCTCCGAAACGTTTCCGAGCGATTTGCGTCTAAGCGATGAGCGATACGGTGAAATGCTTCGAACGAATGTTTCATGATTTTCGACGGGCTATACGACCCCGTTATCAGATTTACGGTAAATGACGCATTTCTCGAAATTTCCGTTTCCGACGCATATTTTTTCATCATTTCGCAAAATCTGTACGCACATTCACAGAGCACGTTAAAAACCACGAAACATTCGTTCGGAACGGTTAATCGTAACTATCACCGTTTCGGTACAAAAAGCGACAAACCGGCTCGGGCGGTACCTCCGACGATTCGGGCGGTACCTCCGGCCGACTATCGGTCGAAAATTTTCAAAGTCCCACGGCTCCGGGCGGCACCTCCGAAACGTTTCCGAGCGATTTGCGTCTAAGCGATGAGCGATACGGTGAAATGCTTCGAACGAATGTTTCATGATTTTCGACGGGCTATACGACCCCGTTATCAGATTTACGGTAAATGACGCATTTCTCGAAATTTCCGTTTCCGACGCATATTTTTTCATCATTTCGCAAAATCTGTACGCACATTCACAGAGCACGTTAAAAACCACGAAACATTCGTTCGGAACGGTTAATCGTAACTATCACCGTTTCGGTACAAAAAGCGACAAACCGGCTCGGGCGGTACCTCCGACGATTCGGGCGGTACCTCCGGCCGACTATCGGTCGAAAATTTTCAAAGTCCCACGGCTCCGGGCGGCACCTCCGAAACGTTTCCGAGCGATTTGCGTCTAAGCGATGAGCGATACGGTGAAATGCTTCGAACGAATGTTTCATGATTTTCGACGGGCTATACGACCCCGTTATCAGATTTACGGTAAATGACGCATTTCTCGAAATTTCCGTTTCCGACGCATATTTTTTCATCATTTCGCAAAATCTGTACGCACATTCACAGAGCACGTTAAAAACCACGAAACATTCGTTCGGAACGGTTAATCGTAACTATCACCGTTTCGGTACAAAAAGCGACAAACCGGCTCGGGCGGTACCTCCGACGATTCGGGCGGTACCTCCGGCCGACTATCGGTCGAAAATTTTCAAAGTCCCACGGCTCCGGGCGGCACCTCCGAAACGTTTCCGAGCGATTTGCGTCTAAGCGATGAGCGATACGGTGAAATGCTTCGAACGAATGTTTCATGATTTTCGACGGGCTATACGACCCCGTTATCAGATTTACGGTAAATGACGCATTTCTCGAAATTTCCGTTTCCGACGCATATTTTTTCATCATTTCGCAAAATCTGTACGCACATTCACAGAGCACGTTAAAAACCACGAAACATTCGTTCGGAACGGTTAATCGTAACTATCACCGTTTCGGTACAAAAAGCGACAAACCGGCTCGGGCGGTACCTCCGACGATTCGGGCGGTACCTCCGGCCGACTATCGGTCGAAAATTTTCAAAGTCCCACGGCTCCGGGCGGCACCTCCGAAACGTTTCCGAGCGATTTGCGTCTAAGCGATGAGCGATACGGTGAAATGCTTCGAACGAATGTTTCATGATTTTCGACGGGCTATACGACCCCGTTATCAGATTTACGGTAAATGACGCATTTCTCGAAATTTCCGTTTCCGACGCATATTTTTTCATCATTTCGCAAAATCTGTACGCACATTCACAGAGCACGTTAAAAACCACGAAACATTCGTTCGGAACGGTTAATCGTAACTATCACCGTTTCGGTACAAAAAGCGACAAACCGGCTCGGGCGGTACCTCCGACGATTCGGGCGGTACCTCCGGCCGACTATCGGTCGAAAATTTTCAAAGTCCCACGGCTCCGGGCGGCACCTCCGAAACGTTTCCGAGCGATTTGCGTCTAAGCGATGAGCGATACGGTGAAATGCTTCGAACGAATGTTTCATGATTTTCGACGGGCTATACGACCCCGTTATCAGATTTACGGTAAATGACGCATTTCTCGAAATTTCCGTTTCCGACGCATATTTTTTCATCATTTCGCAAAATCTGTACGCACATTCACAGAGCACGTTAAAAACCACGAAACATTCGTTCGGAACGGTTAATCGTAACTATCACCGTTTCGGTACAAAAAGCGACAAACCGGCTCGGGCGGTACCTCCGACGATTCGGGCGGTACCTCCGGCCGACTATCGGTCGAAAATTTTCAAAGTCCCACGGCTCCGGGCGGCACCTCCGAAACGTTTCCGAGCGATTTGCGTCTAAGCGATGAGCGATACGGTGAAATGCTTCGAACGAATGTTTCATGATTTTCGACGGGCTATACGACCCCGTTATCAGATTTACGGTAAATGACGCATTTCTCGAAATTTCCGTTTCCGACGCATATTTTTTCATCATTTCGCAAAATCTGTACGCACATTCACAGAGCACGTTAAAAACCACGAAACATTCGTTCGGAACGGTTAATCGTAACTATCACCGTTTCGGTACAAAAAGCGACAAACCGGCTCGGGCGGTACCTCCGACGATTCGGGCGGTACCTCCGGCCGACTATCGGTCGAAAATTTTCAAAGTCCCACGGCTCCGGGCGGCACCTCCGAAACGTTTCCGAGCGATTTGCGTCTAAGCGATGAGCGATACGGTGAAATGCTTCGAACGAATGTTTCATGATTTTCGACGGGCTATACGACCCCGTTATCAGATTTACGGTAAATGACGCATTTCTCGAAATTTCCGTTTCCGACGCATATTTTTTCATCATTTCGCAAAATCTGTACGCACATTCACAGAGCACGTTAAAAACCACGAAACATTCGTTCGGAACGGTTAATCGTAACTATCACCGTTTCGGTACAAAAAGCGACAAACCGGCTCGGGCGGTACCTCCGACGATTCGGGCGGTACCTCCGGCCGACTATCGGTCGAAAATTTTCAAAGTCCCACGGCTCCGGGCGGCACCTCCGAAACGTTTCCGAGCGATTTGCGTCTAAGCGATGAGCGATACGGTGAAATGCTTCGAACGAATGTTTCATGATTTTCGACGGGCTATACGACCCCGTTATCAGATTTACGGTAAATGACGCATTTCTCGAAATTTCCGTTTCCGACGCATATTTTTTCATCATTTCGCAAAATCTGTACGCACATTCACAGAGCACGTTAAAAACCACGAAACATTCGTTCGGAACGGTTAATCGTAACTATCACCGTTTCGGTACAAAAAGCGACAAACCGGCTCGGGCGGTACCTCCGACGATTCGGGCGGTACCTCCGGCCGACTATCGGTCGAAAATTTTCAAAGTCCCACGGCTCCGGGCGGCACCTCCGAAACGTTTCCGAGCGATTTGCGTCTAAGCGATGAGCGATACGGTGAAATGCTTCGAACGAATGTTTCATGATTTTCGACGGGCTATACGACCCCGTTATCAGATTTACGGTAAATGACGCATTTCTCGAAATTTCCGTTTCCGACGCATATTTTTTCATCATTTCGCAAAATCTGTACGCACATTCACAGAGCACGTTAAAAACCACGAAACATTCGTTCGGAACGGTTAATCGTAACTATCACCGTTTCGGTACAAAAAGCGACAAACCGGCTCGGGCGGTACCTCCGACGATTCGGGCGGTACCTCCGGCCGACTATCGGTCGAAAATTTTCAAAGTCCCACGGCTCCGGGCGGCACCTCCGAAACGTTTCCGAGCGATTTGCGTCTAAGCGATGAGCGATACGGTGAAATGCTTCGAACGAATGTTTCATGATTTTCGACGGGCTATACGACCCCGTTATCAGATTTACGGTAAATGACGCATTTCTCGAAATTTCCGTTTCCGACGCATATTTTTTCATCATTTCGCAAAATCTGTACGCACATTCACAGAGCACGTTAAAAACCACGAAACATTCGTTCGGAACGGTTAATCGTAACTATCACCGTTTCGGTACAAAAAGCGACAAACCGGCTCGGGCGGTACCTCCGACGATTCGGGCGGTACCTCCGGCCGACTATCGGTCGAAAATTTTCAAAGTCCCACGGCTCCGGGCGGCACCTCCGAAACGTTTCCGAGCGATTTGCGTCTAAGCGATGAGCGATACGGTGAAATGCTTCGAACGAATGTTTCATGATTTTCGACGGGCTATACGACCCCGTTATCAGATTTACGGTAAATGACGCATTTCTCGAAATTTCCGTTTCCGACGCATATTTTTTCATCATTTCGCAAAATCTGTACGCACATTCACAGAGCACGTTAAAAACCACGAAACATTCGTTCGGAACGGTTAATCGTAACTATCACCGTTTCGGTACAAAAAGCGACAAACCGGCTCGGGCGGTACCTCCGACGATTCGGGCGGTACCTCCGGCCGACTATCGGTCGAAAATTTTCAAAGTCCCACGGCTCCGGGCGGCACCTCCGAAACGTTTCCGAGCGATTTGCGTCTAAGCGATGAGCGATACGGTGAAATGCTTCGAACGAATGTTTCATGATTTTCGACGGGCTATACGACCCCGTTATCAGATTTACGGTAAATGACGCATTTCTCGAAATTTCCGTTTCCGACGCATATTTTTTCATCATTTCGCAAAATCTGTACGCACATTCACAGAGCACGTTAAAAACCACGAAACATTCGTTCGGAACGGTTAATCGTAACTATCACCGTTTCGGTACAAAAAGCGACAAACCGGCTCGGGCGGTACCTCCGACGATTCGGGCGGTACCTCCGGCCGACTATCGGTCGAAAATTTTCAAAGTCCCACGGCTCCGGGCGGCACCTCCGAAACGTTTCCGAGCGATTTGCGTCTAAGCGATGAGCGATACGGTGAAATGCTTCGAACGAATGTTTCATGATTTTCGACGGGCTATACGACCCCGTTATCAGATTTACGGTAAATGACGCATTTCTCGAAATTTCCGTTTCCGACGCATATTTTTTCATCATTTCGCAAAATCTGTACGCACATTCACAGAGCACGTTAAAAACCACGAAACATTCGTTCGGAACGGTTAATCGTAACTATCACCGTTTCGGTACAAAAAGCGACAAACCGGCTCGGGCGGTACCTCCGACGATTCGGGCGGTACCTCCGGCCGACTATCGGTCGAAAATTTTCAAAGTCCCACGGCTCCGGGCGGCACCTCCGAAACGTTTCCGAGCGATTTGCGTCTAAGCGATGAGCGATACGGTGAAATGCTTCGAACGAATGTTTCATGATTTTCGACGGGCTATACGACCCCGTTATCAGATTTACGGTAAATGACGCATTTCTCGAAATTTCCGTTTCCGACGCATATTTTTTCATCATTTCGCAAAATCTGTACGCACATTCACAGAGCACGTTAAAAACCACGAAACATTCGTTCGGAACGGTTAATCGTAACTATCACCGTTTCGGTACAAAAAGCGACAAACCGGCTCGGGCGGTACCTCCGACGATTCGGGCGGTACCTCCGGCCGACTATCGGTCGAAAATTTTCAAAGTCCCACGGCTCCGGGCGGCACCTCCGAAACGTTTCCGAGCGATTTGCGTCTAAGCGATGAGCGATACGGTGAAATGCTTCGAACGAATGTTTCATGATTTTCGACGGGCTATACGACCCCGTTATCAGATTTACGGTAAATGACGCATTTCTCGAAATTTCCGTTTCCGACGCATATTTTTTCATCATTTCGCAAAATCTGTACGCACATTCACAGAGCACGTTAAAAACCACGAAACATTCGTTCGGAACGGTTAATCGTAACTATCACCGTTTCGGTACAAAAAGCGACAAACCGGCTCGGGCGGTACCTCCGACGATTCGGGCGGTACCTCCGGCCGACTATCGGTCGAAAATTTTCAAAGTCCCACGGCTCCGGGCGGCACCTCCGAAACGTTTCCGAGCGATTTGCGTCTAAGCGATGAGCGATACGGTGAAATGCTTCGAACGAATGTTTCATGATTTTCGACGGGCTATACGACCCCGTTATCAGATTTACGGTAAATGACGCATTTCTCGAAATTTCCGTTTCCGACGCATATTTTTTCATCATTTCGCAAAATCTGTACGCACATTCACAGAGCACGTTAAAAACCACGAAACATTCGTTCGGAACGGTTAATCGTAACTATCACCGTTTCGGTACAAAAAGCGACAAACCGGCTCGGGCGGTACCTCCGACGATTCGGGCGGTACCTCCGGCCGACTATCGGTCGAAAATTTTCAAAGTCCCACGGCTCCGGGCGGCACCTCCGAAACGTTTCCGAGCGATTTGCGTCTAAGCGATGAGCGATACGGTGAAATGCTTCGAACGAATGTTTCATGATTTTCGACGGGCTATACGACCCCGTTATCAGATTTACGGTAAATGACGCATTTCTCGAAATTTCCGTTTCCGACGCATATTTTTTCATCATTTCGCAAAATCTGTACGCACATTCACAGAGCACGTTAAAAACCACGAAACATTCGTTCGGAACGGTTAATCGTAACTATCACCGTTTCGGTACAAAAAGCGACAAACCGGCTCGGGCGGTACCTCCGACGATTCGGGCGGTACCTCCGGCCGACTATCGGTCGAAAATTTTCAAAGTCCCACGGCTCCGGGCGGCACCTCCGAAACGTTTCCGAGCGATTTGCGTCTAAGCGATGAGCGATACGGTGAAATGCTTCGAACGAATGTTTCATGATTTTCGACGGGCTATACGACCCCGTTATCAGATTTACGGTAAATGACGCATTTCTCGAAATTTCCGTTTCCGACGCATATTTTTTCATCATTTCGCAAAATCTGTACGCACATTCACAGAGCACGTTAAAAACCACGAAACATTCGTTCGGAACGGTTAATCGTAACTATCACCGTTTCGGTACAAAAAGCGACAAACCGGCTCGGGCGGTACCTCCGACGATTCGGGCGGTACCTCCGGCCGACTATCGGTCGAAAATTTTCAAAGTCCCACGGCTCCGGGCGGCACCTCCGAAACGTTTCCGAGCGATTTGCGTCTAAGCGATGAGCGATACGGTGAAATGCTTCGAACGAATGTTTCATGATTTTCGACGGGCTATACGACCCCGTTATCAGATTTACGGTAAATGACGCATTTCTCGAAATTTCCGTTTCCGACGCATATTTTTTCATCATTTCGCAAAATCTGTACGCACATTCACAGAGCACGTTAAAAACCACGAAACATTCGTTCGGAACGGTTAATCGTAACTATCACCGTTTCGGTACAAAAAGCGACAAACCGGCTCGGGCGGTACCTCCGACGATTCGGGCGGTACCTCCGGCCGACTATCGGTCGAAAATTTTCAAAGTCCCACGGCTCCGGGCGGCACCTCCGAAACGTTTCCGAGCGATTTGCGTCTAAGCGATGAGCGATACGGTGAAATGCTTCGAACGAATGTTTCATGATTTTCGACGGGCTATACGACCCCGTTATCAGATTTACGGTAAATGACGCATTTCTCGAAATTTCCGTTTCCGACGCATATTTTTTCATCATTTCGCAAAATCTGTACGCACATTCACAGAGCACGTTAAAAACCACGAAACATTCGTTCGGAACGGTTAATCGTAACTATCACCGTTTCGGTACAAAAAGCGACAAACCGGCTCGGGCGGTACCTCCGACGATTCGGGCGGTACCTCCGGCCGACTATCGGTCGAAAATTTTCAAAGTCCCACGGCTCCGGGCGGCACCTCCGAAACGTTTCCGAGCGATTTGCGTCTAAGCGATGAGCGATACGGTGAAATGCTTCGAACGAATGTTTCATGATTTTCGACGGGCTATACGACCCCGTTATCAGATTTACGGTAAATGACGCATTTCTCGAAATTTCCGTTTCCGACGCATATTTTTTCATCATTTCGCAAAATCTGTACGCACATTCACAGAGCACGTTAAAAACCACGAAACATTCGTTCGGAACAGTTAATCGTAACTATCACCGTTTCGGTACAAAAAGCGACAAACCGGCTCGGGCGGTACCTCCGACGATTCGGGCGGTACCTCCGGCCGACTATCGGTCGAAAATTTTCAAAGTCCCACGGCTCCGGGCGGCACCTCCGAAACGTTTCCGAGCGATTTGCGTCTAAGCGATGAGCGATACGGTGAAATGCTTCGAACGAATGTTTCATGATTTTCGACGGGCTATACGACCCCGTTATCAGATTTACGGTAAATGACGCATTTCTCGAAATTTCCGTTTCCGACGCATATTTTTTCATCATTTCGCAAAATCTGTACGCACATTCACAGAGCACGTTAAAAACCACGAAACATTCGTTCGGAACGGTTAATCGTAACTATCACCGTTTCGGTACAAAAAGCGACAAACCGGCTCGGGCGGTACCTCCGACGATTCGGGCGGTACCTCCGGCCGACTATCGGTCGAAAATTTTCAAAGTCCCACGGCTCCGGGCGGCACCTCCGAAACGTTTCCGAGCGATTTGCGTCTAAGCGATGAGCGATACGGTGAAATGCTTCGAACGAATGTTTCATGATTTTCGACGGGCTATACGACCCCGTTATCAGATTTACGGTAAATGACGCATTTCTCGAAATTTCCGTTTCCGACGCATATTTTTTCATCATTTCGCAAAATCTGTACGCACATTCACAGAGCACGTTAAAAACCACGAAACATTCGTTCGGAACGGTTAATCGTAACTATCACCGTTTCGGTACAAAAAGCGACAAACCGGCTCGGGCGGTACCTCCGACGATTCGGGCGGTACCTCCGGCCGACTATCGGTCGAAAATTTTCAAAGTCCCACGGCTCCGGGCGGCACCTCCGAAACGTTTCCGAGCGATTTGCGTCTAAGCGATGAGCGATACGGTGAAATGCTTCGAACGAATGTTTCATGATTTTCGACGGGCTATACGACCCCGTTATCAGATTTACGGTAAATGACGCATTTCTCGAAATTTCCGTTTCCGACGCATATTTTTTCATCATTTCGCAAAATCTGTACGCACATTCACGGAGCACGTTAAAAACCACGAAACATTCGTTCGGAACGGTTAATCGTAACTATCACCGTTTCGGTACAAAAAGCGACAAACCGGCTCGGGCGGTACCTCCGACGATTCGGGCGGTACCTCCGGCCGACTATCGGTCGAAAATTTTCAAAGTCCCACGGCTCCGGGCGGCACCTCCGAAACGTTTCCGAGCGATTTGCGTCTAAGCGATGAGCGATACGGTGAAATGCTTCGAACGAATGTTTCATGATTTTCGACGGGCTATACGACCCCGTTATCAGATTTACGGTAAATGACGCATTTCTCGAAATTTCCGTTTCCGACGCATATTTTTTCATCATTTCGCAAAATCTGTACGCACATTCACAGAGCACGTTAAAAACCACGAAACATTCGTTCGGAACGGTTAATCGTAACTATCACCGTTTCGGTACAAAAAGCGACAAACCGGCTCGGGCGGTACCTCCGACGATTCGGGCGGTACCTCCGGCCGACTATCGGTCGAAAATTTTCAAAGTCCCACGGCTCCGGGCGGCACCTCCGAAACGTTTCCGAGCGATTTGCGTCTAAGCGATGAGCGATACGGTGAAATGCTTCGAACGAATGTTTCATGATTTTCGACGGGCTATACGACCCCGTTATCAGATTTACGGTAAATGACGCATTTCTCGAAATTTCCGTTTCCGACGCATATTTTTTCATCATTTCGCAAAATCTGTACGCACATTCACAGAGCACGTTAAAAACCACGAAACATTCGTTCGGAACGGTTAATCGTATCTATCACCGTTTCGGTACAAATAGCGACAAACCGGCTCGGGCGGTATCTCCGACGTTTCGGGCGGTACCTCCGGCCGACTATCGGTCGAAAATTTTCAAAGTCCCACGGCTCCGGGCGGCACCTCCGAAACGTTTCCGAGCGATTTGCGTCTAAGCGATGAGCGATACGGTGAAATGCTTCGAACGAATGTTTCATGATTTTCGACGGGCTATACGACCCCGTTATCAGATTTACGGTAAATGACGCATTTCTCGAAATTTCCGTTTCCGACGCATATTTTTTCATCATTTCGCAAAATCTGTACGCACATTCACAGAGCACGTTAAAAACCACGAAACATTCGTTCGGAACGGTTAATCGTAACTATCACCGTTTCGGTACAAAAAGCGACAAACCGGCTCGGGCGGTACCTCCGACGATTCGGGCGGTACCTCCGGCCGACTATCGGTCGAAAATTTTCAAAGTCCCACGGCTCCGGGCGGCACCTCCGAAACGTTTCCGAGCGATTTGCGTCTAAGCGATGAGCGATACGGTGAAATGCTTCGAACGAATGTTTCATGATTTTCGACGGGCTATACGACCCCGTTATCAGATTTACGGTAAATGACGCATTTCTCGAAATTTCCGTTTCCGACGCATATTTTTTCATCATTTCGCAAAATCTGTACGCACATTCACAGAGCACGTTAAAAACCACGAAACATTCGTTCGGAACGGTTAATCGTAACTATCACCGTTTCGGTACAAAAAGCGACAAACCGGCTCGGGCGGTACCTCCGACGATTCGGGCGGTACCTCCGGCCGACTATCGGTCGAAAATTTTCAAAGTCCCACGGCTCCGGGCGGCACCTCCGAAACGTTTCCGAGCGATTTGCGTCTAAGCGATGAGCGATACGGTGAAATGCTTCGAACGAATGTTTCATGATTTTCGACGGGCTATACGACCCCGTTATCAGATTTACGGTAAATGACGCATTTCTCGAAATTTCCGTTTCCGACGCATATTTTTTCATCATTTCGCAAAATCTGTACGCACATTCACAGAGCACGTTAAAAACCACGAAACATTCGTTCGGAACGGTTAATCGTAACTATCACCGTTTCGGTACAAAAAGCGACAAACCGGCTCGGGCGGTACCTCCGACGATTCGGGCGGTACCTCCGGCCGACTATCGGTCGAAAATTTTCAAAGTCCCACGGCTCCGGGCGGCACCTCCGAAACGTTTCCGAGCGATTTGCGTCTAAGCGATGAGCGATACGGTGAAATGCTTCGAACGAATGTTTCATGATTTTCGACGGGCTATACGACCCCGTTATCAGATTTACGGTAAATGACGCATTTCTCGAAATTTCCGTTTCCGACGCATATTTTTTCATCATTTCGCAAAATCTGTACGCACATTCACAGAGCACGTTAAAAACCACGAAACATTCGTTCGGAACGGTTAATCGTAACTATCACCGTTTCGGTACAAAAAGCGACAAACCGGCTCGGGCGGTACCTCCGACGATTCGGGCGGTACCTCCGGCCGACTATCGGTCGAAAATTTTCAAAGTCCCACGGCTCCGGGCGGCACCTCCGAAACGTTTCCGAGCGATTTGCGTCTAAGCGATGAGCGATACGGTGAAATGCTTCGAACGAATGTTTCATGATTTTCGACGGGCTATACGACCCCGTTATCAGATTTACGGTAAATGACGCATTTCTCGAAATTTCCGTTTCCGACGCATATTTTTTCATCATTTCGCAAAATCTGTACGCACATTCACAGAGCACGTTAAAAACCACGAAACATTCGTTCGGAACGGTTAATCGTAACTATCACCGTTTCGGTACAAAAAGCGACAAACCGGCTCGGGCGGTACCTCCGACGATTCGGGCGGTACCTCCGGCCGACTATCGGTCGAAAATTTTCAAAGTCCCACGGCTCCGGGCGGCACCTCCGAAACGTTTCCGAGCGATTTGCGTCTAAGCGATGAGCGATACGGTGAAATGCTTCGAACGAATGTTTCATGATTTTCGACGGGCTATACGACCCCGTTATCAGATTTACGGTAAATGACGCATTTCTCGAAATTTCCGTTTCCGACGCATATTTTTTCATCATTTCGCAAAATCTGTACGCACATTCACAGAGCACGTTAAAAACCACGAAACATTCGTTCGGAACGGTTAATCGTAACTATCACCGTTTCGGTACAAAAAGCGACAAACCGGCTCGGGCGGTACCTCCGACGATTCGGGCGGTACCTCCGGCCGACTATCGGTCGAAAATTTTCAAAGTCCCACGGCTCCGGGCGGCACCTCCGAAACGTTTCCGAGCGATTTGCGTCTAAGCGATGAGCGATACGGTGAAATGCTTCGAACGAATGTTTCATGATTTTCGACGGGCTATACGACCCCGTTATCAGATTTACGGTAAATGACGCATTTCTCGAAATTTCCGTTTCCGACGCATATTTTTTCATCATTTCGCAAAATCTGTACGCACATTCACAGAGCACGTTAAAAACCACGAAACATTCGTTCGGAACGGTTAATCGTAACTATCACCGTTTCGGTACAAAAAGCGACAAACCGGCTCGGGCGGTACCTCCGACGATTCGGGCGGTACCTCCGGCCGACTATCGGTCGAAAATTTTCAAAGTCCCACGGCTCCGGGCGGCACCTCCGAAACGTTTCCGAGCGATTTGCGTCTAAGCGATGAGCGATACGGTGAAATGCTTCGAACGAATGTTTCATGATTTTCGACGGGCTATACGACCCCGTTATCAGATTTACGGTAAATGACGCATTTCTCGAAATTTCCGTTTCCGACGCATATTTTTTCATCATTTCGCAAAATCTGTACGCACATTCACAGAGCACGTTAAAAACCACGAAACATTCGTTCGGAACGGTTAATCGTAACTATCACCGTTTCGGTACAAAAAGCGACAAACCGGCTCGGGCGGTACCTCCGACGATTCGGGCGGTACCTCCGGCCGACTATCGGTCGAAAATTTTCAAAGTCCCACGGCTCCGGGCGGCACCTCCGAAACGTTTCCGAGCGATTTGCGTCTAAGCGATGAGCGATACGGTGAAATGCTTCGAACGAATGTTTCATGATTTTCGACGGGCTATACGACCCCGTTATCAGATTTACGGTAAATGACGCATTTCTCGAAATTTCCGTTTCCGACGCATATTTTTTCATCATTTCGCAAAATCTGTACGCACATTCACAGAGCACGTTAAAAACCACGAAACATTCGTTCGGAACGGTTAATCGTAACTATCACCGTTTCGGTACAAAAAGCGACAAACCGGCTCGGGCGGTACCTCCGACGATTCGGGCGGTACCTCCGGCCGACTATCGGTCGAAAATTTTCAAAGTCCCACGGCTCCGGGCGGCACCTCCGAAACGTTTCCGAGCGATTTGCGTCTAAGCGATGAGCGATACGGTGAAATGCTTCGAACGAATGTTTCATGATTTTCGACGGGCTATACGACCCCGTTATCAGATTTACGGTAAATGACGCATTTCTCGAAATTTCCGTTTCCGACGCATATTTTTTCATCATTTCGCAAAATCTGTACGCACATTCACAGAGCACGTTAAAAACCACGAAACATTCGTTCGGAACGGTTAATCGTAACTATCACCGTTTCGGTACAAAAAGCGACAAACCGGCTCGGGCGGTACCTCCGACGATTCGGGCGGTACCTCCGGCCGACTATCGGTCGAAAATTTTCAAAGTCCCACGGCTCCGGGCGGCACCTCCGAAACGTTTCCGAGCGATTTGCGTCTAAGCGATGAGCGATACGGTGAAATGCTTCGAACGAATGTTTCATGATTTTCGACGGGCTATACGACCCCGTTATCAGATTTACGGTAAATGACGCATTTCTCGAAATTTCCGTTTCCGACGCATATTTTTTCATCATTTCGCAAAATCTGTACGCACATTCACAGAGCACGTTAAAAACCACGAAACATTCGTTCGGAACGGTTAATCGTAACTATCACCGTTTCGGTACAAAAAGCGACAAACCGGCTCGGGCGGTACCTCCGACGATTCGGGCGGTACCTCCGGCCGACTATCGGTCGAAAATTTTCAAAGTCCCACGGCTCCGGGCGGCACCTCCGAAACGTTTCCGAGCGATTTGCGTCTAAGCGATGAGCGATACGGTGAAATGCTTCGAACGAATGTTTCATGATTTTCGACGGGCTATACGACCCCGTTATC
Source organism: Lasius fuliginosus (assembly GCA_949152495.1). Taxonomy (NCBI): domain Eukaryota; kingdom Metazoa; phylum Arthropoda; class Insecta; order Hymenoptera; family Formicidae; genus Lasius; species Lasius fuliginosus. The sequence goes on along the minus strand of CASCJU010000031.1, from coordinate 37,821 downwards.
AGATTTACGGTAAATGACGCATTTCTCGAAATTTCCGTTTCCGACGCATATTTTTTCATCATTTCGCAAAATCTGTACGCACATTCACAGAGCACGTTAAAAACCACGAAACATTCGTTCGGAACGGTTAATCGTAACTATCACCGTTTCGGTACAAAAAGCGACAAACCGGCTCGGGCGGTACCTCCGACGATTCGGGCGGTACCTCCGGCCGACTATCGGTCGAAAATTTTCAAAGTCCCACGGCTCCGGGCGGCACCTCCGAAACGTTTCCGAGCGATTTGCGTCTAAGCGATGAGCGATACGGTGAAATGCTTCGAACGAATGTTTCATGATTTTCGACGGGCTATACGACCCCGTTATCAGATTTACGGTAAATGACGCATTTCTCGAAATTTCCGTTTCCGACGCATATTTTTTCATCATTTCGCAAAATCTGTACGCACATTCACAGAGCACGTTAAAAACCACGAAACATTCGTTCGGAACGGTTAATCGTAACTATCACCGTTTCGGTACAAAAAGCGACAAACCGGCTCGGGCGGTACCTCCGACGATTCGGGCGGTACCTCCGGCCGACTATCGGTCGAAAATTTTCAAAGTCCCACGGCTCCGGGCGGCACCTCCGAAACGTTTCCGAGCGATTTGCGTCTAAGCGATGAGCGATACGGTGAAATGCTTCGAACGAATGTTTCATGATTTTCGACGGGCTATACGACCCCGTTATCAGATTTACGGTAAATGACGCATTTCTCGAAATTTCCGTTTCCGACGCATATTTTTTCATCATTTCGCAAAATCTGTACGCACATTCACAGAGCACGTTAAAAACCACGAAACATTCGTTCGGAACGGTTAATCGTAACTATCACCGTTTCGGTACAAAAAGCGACAAACCGGCTCGGGCGGTACCTCCGACGATTCGGGCGGTACCTCCGGCCGACTATCGGTCGAAAATTTTCAAAGTCCCACGGCTCCGGGCGGCACCTCCGAAACGTTTCCGAGCGATTTGCGTCTAAGCGATGAGCGATACGGTGAAATGCTTCGAACGAATGTTTCATGATTTTCGACGGGCTATACGACCCCGTTATCAGATTTACGGTAAATGACGCATTTCTCGAAATTTCCGTTTCCGACGCATATTTTTTCATCATTTCGCAAAATCTGTACGCACATTCACAGAGCACGTTAAAAACCACGAAACATTCGTTCGGAACGGTTAATCGTAACTATCACCGTTTCGGTACAAAAAGCGACAAACCGGCTCGGGCGGTACCTCCGACGATTCGGGCGGTACCTCCGGCCGACTATCGGTCGAAAATTTTCAAAGTCCCACGGCTCCGGGCGGCACCTCCGAAACGTTTCCGAGCGATTTGCGTCTAAGCGATGAGCGATACGGTGAAATGCTTCGAACGAATGTTTCATGATTTTCGACGGGCTATACGACCCCGTTATCAGATTTACGGTAAATGACGCATTTCTCGAAATTTCCGTTTCCGACGCATATTTTTTCATCATTTCGCAAAATCTGTACGCACATTCACAGAGCACGTTAAAAACCACGAAACATTCGTTCGGAACGGTTAATCGTAACTATCACCGTTTCGGTACAAAAAGCGACAAACCGGCTCGGGCGGTACCTCCGACGATTCGGGCGGTACCTCCGGCCGACTATCGGTCGAAAATTTTCAAAGTCCCACGGCTCCGGGCGGCACCTCCGAAACGTTTCCGAGCGATTTGCGTCTAAGCGATGAGCGATACGGTGAAATGCTTCGAACGAATGTTTCATGATTTTCGACGGGCTATACGACCCCGTTATCAGATTTACGGTAAATGACGCATTTCTCGAAATTTCCGTTTCCGACGCATATTTTTTCATCATTTCGCAAAATCTGTACGCACATTCACAGAGCACGTTAAAAACCACGAAACATTCGTTCGGAACGGTTAATCGTAACTATCACCGTTTCGGTACAAAAAGCGACAAACCGGCTCGGGCGGTACCTCCGACGATTCGGGCGGTACCTCCGGCCGACTATCGGTCGAAAATTTTCAAAGTCCCACGGCTCCGGGCGGCACCTCCGAAACGTTTCCGAGCGATTTGCGTCTAAGCGATGAGCGATACGGTGAAATGCTTCGAACGAATGTTTCATGATTTTCGACGGGCTATACGACCCCGTTATCAGATTTACGGTAAATGACGCATTTCTCGAAATTTCCGTTTCCGACGCATATTTTTTCATCATTTCGCAAAATCTGTACGCACATTCACAGAGCACGTTAAAAACCACGAAACATTCGTTCGGAACGGTTAATCGTAACTATCACCGTTTCGGTACAAAAAGCGACAAACCGGCTCGGGCGGTACCTCCGACGATTCGGGCGGTACCTCCGGCCGACTATCGGTCGAAAATTTTCAAAGTCCCACGGCTCCGGGCGGCACCTCCGAAACGTTTCCGAGCGATTTGCGTCTAAGCGATGAGCGATACGGTGAAATGCTTCGAACGAATGTTTCATGATTTTCGACGGGCTATACGACCCCGTTATCAGATTTACGGTAAATGACGAATTTCTCGAAATTTCCGTTTCAGACGCATATTTTTTCATCATTTCGCAAAATCTGTACGCACATTCACAGAGCACGTTAAAAACCACGAAACATTCGTTCGGAACGGTTAATCGTAACTATCACCGTTTCGGTACAAAAAGCGACAAACCGGCTCGGGCGGTACCTCCGACGATTCGGGCGGTACCTCCGGCCGACTATCGGTCGAAAATTTTCAAAGTCCCACGGCTCCGGGCGGCACCTCCGAAACGTTTCCGAGCGATTTGCGTCTAAGCGATGAGCGATACGGTGAAATGCTTCGAACGAATGTTTCATGATTTTCGACGGGCTATACGACCCCGTTATCAGATTTACGGTAAATGACGCATTTCTCGAAATTTCCGTTTCCGACGCATATTTTTTCATCATTTCGCAAAATCTGTACGCACATTCACAGAGCACGTTAAAAACCACGAAACATTCGTTCGGAACGGTTAATCGTAACTATCACCGTTTCGGTACAAAAAGCGACAAACCGGCTCGGGCGGTACCTCCGACGATTCGGGCGGTACCTCCGGCCGACTATCGGTCGAAAATTTTCAAAGTCCCACGGCTCCGGGCGGCACCTCCGAAACGTTTCCGAGCGATTTGCGTCTAAGCGATGAGCGATACGGTGAAATGCTTCGAACGAATGTTTCATGATTTTCGACGGGCTATACGACCCCGTTATCAGATTTACGGTAAATGACGCATTTCTCGAAATTTCCGTTTCCGACGCATATTTTTTCATCATTTCGCAAAATCTGTACGCACATTCACAGAGCACGTTAAAAACCACGAAACATTCGTTCGGAACGGTTAATCGTAACTATCACCGTTTCGGTACAAAAAGCGACAAACCGGCTCGGGCGGTACCTCCGACGATTCGGGCGGTACCTCCGGCCGACTATCGGTCGAAAATTTTCAAAGTCCCACGGCTCCGGGCGGCACCTCCGAAACGTTTCCGAGCGATTTGCGTCTAAGCGATGAGCGATACGGTGAAATGCTTCGAACGAATGTTTCATGATTTTCGACGGGCTATACGACCCCGTTATCAGATTTACGGTAAATGACGCATTTCTCGAAATTTCCGTTTCCGACGCATATTTTTTCATCATTTCGCAAAATCTGTACGCACATTCACAGAGCACGTTAAAAACCACGAAACATTCGTTCGGAACGGTTAATCGTAACTATCACCGTTTCGGTACAAAAAGCGACAAACCGGCTCGGGCGGTACCTCCGACGATTCGGGCGGTACCTCCGGCCGACTATCGGTCGAAAATTTTCAAAGTCCCACGGCTCCGGGCGGCACCTCCGAAACGTTTCCGAGCGATTTGCGTCTAAGCGATGAGCGATACGGTGAAATGCTTCGAACGAATGTTTCATGATTTTCGACGGGCTATACGACCCCGTTATCAGATTTACGGTAAATGACGCATTTCTCGAAATTTCCGTTTCCGACGCATATTTTTTCATCATTTCGCAAAATCTGTACGCACATTCACAGAGCACGTTAAAAACCACGAAACATTCGTTCGGAACGGTTAATCGTAACTATCACCGTTTCGGTACAAAAAGCGACAAACCGGCTCGGGCGGTACCTCCGACGATTCGGGCGGTACCTCCGGCCGACTATCGGTCGAAAATTTTCAAAGTCCCACGGCTCCGGGCGGCACCTCCGAAACGTTTCCGAGCGATTTGCGTCTAAGCGATGAGCGATACGGTGAAATGCTTCGAACGAATGTTTCATGATTTTCGACGGGCTATACGACCCCGTTATCAGATTTACGGTAAATGACGCATTTCTCGAAATTTCCGTTTCCGACGCATATTTTTTCATCATTTCGCAAAATCTGTACGCACATTCACAGAGCACGTTAAAAACCACGAAACATTCGTTCGGAACGGTTAATCGTAACTATCACCGTTTCGGTACAAAAAGCGACAAACCGGCTCGGGCGGTACCTCCGACGATTCGGGCGGTACCTCCGGCCGACTATCGGTCGAAAATTTTCAAAGTCCCACGGCTCCGGGCGGCACCTCCGAAACGTTTCCGAGCGATTTGCGTCTAAGCGATGAGCGATACGGTGAAATGCTTCGAACGAATGTTTCATGATTTTCGACGGGCTATACGACCCCGTTATCAGATTTACGGTAAATGACGCATTTCTCGAAATTTCCGTTTCCGACGCATATTTTTTCATCATTTCGCAAAATCTGTACGCACATTCACAGAGCACGTTAAAAACCACGAAACATTCGTTCGGAACGGTTAATCGTAACTATCACCGTTTCGGTACAAAAAGCGACAAACCGGCTCGGGCGGTACCTCCGACGATTCGGGCGGTACCTCCGGCCGACTATCGGTCGAAAATTTTCAAAGTCCCACGGCTCCGGGCGGCACCTCCGAAACGTTTCCGAGCGATTTGCGTCTAAGCGATGAGCGATACGGTGAAATGCTTCGAACGAATGTTTCATGATTTTCGACGGGCTATACGACCCCGTTATCAGATTTACGGTAAATGACGCATTTCTCGAAATTTCCGTTTCCGACGCATATTTTTTCATCATTTCGCAAAATCTGTACGCACATTCACAGAGCACGTTAAAAACCACGAAACATTCGTTCGGAACGGTTAATCGTAACTATCACCGTTTCGGTACAAAAAGCGACAAACCGGCTCGGGCGGTACCTCCGACGATTCGGGCGGTACCTCCGGCCGACTATCGGTCGAAAATTTTCAAAGTCCCACGGCTCCGGGCGGCACCTCCGAAACGTTTCCGAGCGATTTGCGTCTAAGCGATGAGCGATACGGTGAAATGCTTCGAACGAATGTTTCATGATTTTCGACGGGCTATACGACCCCGTTATCAGATTTACGGTAAATGACGCATTTCTCGAAATTTCCGTTTCCGACGCATATTTTTTCATCATTTCGCAAAATCTGTACGCACATTCACAGAGCACGTTAAAAACCACGAAACATTCGTTCGGAACGGTTAATCGTAACTATCACCGTTTCGGTACAAAAAGCGACAAACCGGCTCGGGCGGTACCTCCGACGATTCGGGCGGTACCTCCGGCCGACTATCGGTCGAAAATTTTCAAAGTCCCACGGCTCCGGGCGGCACCTCCGAAACGTTTCCGAGCGATTTGCGTCTAAGCGATGAGCGATACGGTGAAATGCTTCGAACGAATGTTTCATGATTTTCGACGGGCTATACGACCCCGTTATCAGATTTACGGTAAATGACGCATTTCTCGAAATTTCCGTTTCCGACGCATATTTTTTCATCATTTCGCAAAATCTGTACGCACATTCACAGAGCACGTTAAAAACCACGAAACATTCGTTCGGAACGGTTAATCGTAACTATCACCGTTTCGGTACAAAAAGCGACAAACCGGCTCGGGCGGTACCTCCGACGATTCGGGCGGTACCTCCGGCCGACTATCGGTCGAAAATTTTCAAAGTCCCACGGCTCCGGGCGGCACCTCCGAAACGTTTCCGAGCGATTTGCGTCTAAGCGATGAGCGATACGGTGAAATGCTTCGAACGAATGTTTCATGATTTTCGACGGGCTATACGACCCCGTTATCAGATTTACGGTAAATGACGCATTTCTCGAAATTTCCGTTTCCGACGCATATTTTTTCATCATTTCGCAAAATCTGTACGCACATTCACAGAGCACGTTAAAAACCACGAAACATTCGTTCGGAACGGTTAATCGTAACTATCACCGTTTCGGTACAAAAAGCGACAAACCGGCTCGGGCGGTACCTCCGACGATTCGGGCGGTACCTCCGGCCGACTATCGGTCGAAAATTTTCAAAGTCCCACGGCTCCGGGCGGCACCTCCGAAACGTTTCCGAGCGATTTGCGTCTAAGCGATGAGCGATACGGTGAAATGCTTCGAACGAATGTTTCATGATTTTCGACGGGCTATACGACCCCGTTATCAGATTTACGGTAAATGACGCATTTCTCGAAATTTCCGTTTCCGACGCATATTTTTTCATCATTTCGCAAAATCTGTACGCACATTCACAGAGCACGTTAAAAACCACGAAACATTCGTTCGGAACGGTTAATCGTAACTATCACCGTTTCGGTACAAAAAGCGACAAACCGGCTCGGGCGGTACCTCCGACGATTCGGGCGGTACCTCCGGCCGACTATCGGTCGAAAATTTTCAAAGTCCCACGGCTCCGGGCGGCACCTCCGAAACGTTTCCGAGCGATTTGCGTCTAAGCGATGAGCGATACGGTGAAATGCTTCGAACGAATGTTTCATGATTTTCGACGGGCTATACGACCCCGTTATCAGATTTACGGTAAATGACGCATTTCTCGAAATTTCCGTTTCCGACGCATATTTTTTCATCATTTCGCAAAATCTGTACGCACATTCACAGAGCACGTTAAAAACCACGAAACATTCGTTCGGAACGGTTAATCGTAACTATCACCGTTTCGGTACAAAAAGCGACAAACCGGCTCGGGCGGTACCTCCGACGATTCGGGCGGTACCTCCGGCCGACTATCGGTCGAAAATTTTCAAAGTCCCACGGCTCCGGGCGGCACCTCCGAAACGTTTCCGAGCGATTTGCGTCTAAGCGATGAGCGATACGGTGAAATGCTTCGAACGAATGTTTCATGATTTTCGACGGGCTATACGACCCCGTTATCAGATTTACGGTAAATGACGCATTTCTCGAAATTTCCGTTTCCGACGCATATTTTTTCATCATTTCGCAAAATCTGTACGCACATTCACAGAGCACGTTAAAAACCACGAAACATTCGTTCGGAACGGTTAATCGTAACTATCACCGTTTCGGTACAAAAAGCGACAAACCGGCTCGGGCGGTACCTCCGACGATTCGGGCGGTACCTCCGGCCGACTATCGGTCGAAAATTTTCAAAGTCCCACGGCTCCGGGCGGCACCTCCGAAACGTTTCCGAGCGATTTGCGTCTAAGCGATGAGCGATACGGTGAAATGCTTCGAACGAATGTTTCATGATTTTCGACGGGCTATACGACCCCGTTATCAGATTTACGGTAAATGACGCATTTCTCGAAATTTCCGTTTCCGACGCATATTTTTTCATCATTTCGCAAAATCTGTACGCACATTCACAGAGCACGTTAAAAACCACGAAACATTCGTTCGGAACGGTTAATCGTAACTATCACCGTTTCGGTACAAAAAGCGACAAACCGGCTCGGGCGGTACCTCCGACGATTCGGGCGGTACCTCCGGCCGACTATCGGTCGAAAATTTTCAAAGTCCCACGGCTCCGGGCGGCACCTCCGAAACGTTTCCGAGCGATTTGCGTCTAAGCGATGAGCGATACGGTGAAATGCTTCGAACGAATGTTTCATGATTTTCGACGGGCTATACGACCCCGTTATCAGATTTACGGTAAATGACGCATTTCTCGAAATTTCCGTTTCCGACGCATATTTTTTCATCATTTCGCAAAATCTGTACGCACATTCACAGAGCACGTTAAAAACCACGAAACATTCGTTCGGAACGGTTAATCGTAACTATCACCGTTTCGGTACAAAAAGCGACAAACCGGCTCGGGCGGTACCTCCGACGATTCGGGCGGTACCTCCGGCCGACTATCGGTCGAAAATTTTCAAAGTCCCACGGCTCCGGGCGGCACCTCCGAAACGTTTCCGAGCGATTTGCGTCTAAGCGATGAGCGATACGGTGAAATGCTTCGAACGAATGTTTCATGATTTTCGACGGGCTATACGACCCCGTTATCAGATTTACGGTAAATGACGAATTTCTCGAAATTTCCGTTTCAGACGCATATTTTTTCATCATTTCGCAAAATCTGTACGCACATTCACAGAGCACGTTAAAAACCACGAAACATTCGTTCGGAACGGTTAATCGTAACTATCACCGTTTCGGTACAAAAAGCGACAAACCGGCTCGGGCGGTACCTCCGACGATTCGGGCGGTACCTCCGGCCGACTATCGGTCGAAAATTTTCAAAGTCCCACGGCTCCGGGCGGCACCTCCGAAACGTTTCCGAGCGATTTGCGTCTAAGCGATGAGCGATACGGTGAAATGCTTCGAACGAATGTTTCATGATTTTCGACGGGCTATACGACCCCGTTATCAGATTTACGGTAAATGACGCATTTCTCGAAATTTCCGTTTCCGACGCATATTTTTTCATCATTTCGCAAAATCTGTACGCACATTCACAGAGCACGTTAAAAACCACGAAACATTCGTTCGGAACGGTTAATCGTAACTATCACCGTTTCGGTACAAAAAGCGACAAACCGGCTCGGGCGGTACCTCCGACGATTCGGGCGGTACCTCCGGCCGACTATCGGTCGAAAATTTTCAAAGTCCCACGGCTCCGGGCGGCACCTCCGAAACGTTTCCGAGCGATTTGCGTCTAAGCGATGAGCGATACGGTGAAATGCTTCGAACGAATGTTTCATGATTTTCGACGGGCTATACGACCCCGTTATCAGATTTACGGTAAATGACGCATTTCTCGAAATTTCCGTTTCCGACGCATATTTTTTCATCATTTCGCAAAATCTGTACGCACATTCACAGAGCACGTTAAAAACCACGAAACATTCGTTCGGAACGGTTAATCGTAACTATCACCGTTTCGGTACAAAAAGCGACAAACCGGCTCGGGCGGTACCTCCGACGATTCGGGCGGTACCTCCGGCCGACTATCGGTCGAAAATTTTCAAAGTCCCACGGCTCCGGGCGGCACCTCCGAAACGTTTCCGAGCGATTTGCGTCTAAGCGATGAGCGATACGGTGAAATGCTTCGAACGAATGTTTCATGATTTTCGACGGGCTATACGACCCCGTTATCAGATTTACGGTAAATGACGCATTTCTCGAAATTTCCGTTTCCGACGCATATTTTTTCATCATTTCGCAAAATCTGTACGCACATTCACAGAGCACGTTAAAAACCACGAAACATTCGTTCGGAACGGTTAATCGTAACTATCACCGTTTCGGTACAAAAAGCGACAAACCGGCTCGGGCGGTACCTCCGACGATTCGGGCGGTACCTCCGGCCGACTATCGGTCGAAAATTTTCAAAGTCCCACGGCTCCGGGCGGCACCTCCGAAACGTTTCCGAGCGATTTGCGTCTAAGCGATGAGCGATACGGTGAAATGCTTCGAACGAATGTTTCATGATTTTCGACGGGCTATACGACCCCGTTATCAGATTTACGGTAAATGACGCATTTCTCGAAATTTCCGTTTCCGACGCATATTTTTTCATCATTTCGCAAAATCTGTACGCACATTCACAGAGCACGTTAAAAACCACGAAACATTCGTTCGGAACGGTTAATCGTAACTATCACCGTTTCGGTACAAAAAGCGACAAACCGGCTCGGGCGGTACCTCCGACGATTCGGGCGGTACCTCCGGCCGACTATCGGTCGAAAATTTTCAAAGTCCCACGGCTCCGGGCGGCACCTCCGAAACGTTTCCGAGCGATTTGCGTCTAAGCGATGAGCGATACGGTGAAATGCTTCGAACGAATGTTTCATGATTTTCGACGGGCTATACGACCCCGTTATCAGATTTACGGTAAATGACGCATTTCTCGAAATTTCCGTTTCCGACGCATATTTTTTCATCATTTCGCAAAATCTGTACGCACATTCACAGAGCACGTTAAAAACCACGAAACATTCGTTCGGAACGGTTAATCGTAACTATCACCGTTTCGGTACAAAAAGCGACAAACCGGCTCGGGCGGTACCTCCGACGATTCGGGCGGTACCTCCGGCCGACTATCGGTCGAAAATTTTCAAAGTCCCACGGCTCCGGGCGGCACCTCCGAAACGTTTCCGAGCGATTTGCGTCTAAGCGATGAGCGATACGGTGAAATGCTTCGAACGAATGTTTCATGATTTTCGACGGGCTATACGACCCCGTTATCAGATTTACGGTAAATGACGCATTTCTCGAAATTTCCGTTTCCGACGCATATTTTTTCATCATTTCGCAAAATCTGTACGCACATTCACAGAGCACGTTAAAAACCACGAAACATTCGTTCGGAACGGTTAATCGTAACTATCACCGTTTCGGTACAAAAAGCGACAAACCGGCTCGGGCGGTACCTCCGACGATTCGGGCGGTACCTCCGGCCGACTATCGGTCGAAAATTTTCAAAGTCCCACGGCTCCGGGCGGCACCTCCGAAACGTTTCCGAGCGATTTGCGTCTAAGCGATGAGCGATACGGTGAAATGCTTCGAACGAATGTTTCATGATTTTCGACGGGCTATACGACCCCGTTATCAGATTTACGGTAAATGACGAATTTCTCGAAATTTCCGTTTCAGACGCATATTTTTTCATCATTTCGCAAAATCTGTACGCACATTCACAGAGCACGTTAAAAACCACGAAACATTCGTTCGGAACGGTTAATCGTAACTATCACCGTTTCGGTACAAAAAGCGACAAACCGGCTCGGGCGGTACCTCCGACGATTCGGGCGGTACCTCCGGCCGACTATCGGTCGAAAATTTTCAAAGTCCCACGGCTCCGGGCGGCACCTCCGAAACGTTTCCGAGCGATTTGCGTCTAAGCGATGAGCGATACGGTGAAATGCTTCGAACGAATGTTTCATGATTTTCGACGGGCTATACGACCCCGTTATCAGATTTACGGTAAATGACGCATTTCTCGAAATTTCCGTTTCCGACGCATATTTTTTCATCATTTCGCAAAATCTGTACGCACATTCACAGAGCACGTTAAAAACCACGAAACATTCGTTCGGAACGGTTAATCGTAACTATCACCGTTTCGGTACAAAAAGCGACAAACCGGCTCGGGCGGTACCTCCGACGATTCGGGCGGTACCTCCGGCCGACTATCGGTCGAAAATTTTCAAAGTCCCACGGCTCCGGGCGGCACCTCCGAAACGTTTCCGAGCGATTTGCGTCTAAGCGATGAGCGATACGGTGAAATGCTTCGAACGAATGTTTCATGATTTTCGACGGGCTATACGACCCCGTTATCAGATTTACGGTAAATGACGCATTTCTCGAAATTTCCGTTTCCGACGCATATTTTTTCATCATTTCGCAAAATCTGTACGCACATTCACAGAGCACGTTAAAAACCACGAAACATTCGTTCGGAACGGTTAATCGTAACTATCACCGTTTCGGTACAAAAAGCGACAAACCGGCTCGGGCGGTACCTCCGACGATTCGGGCGGTACCTCCGGCCGACTATCGGTCGAAAATTTTCAAAGTCCCACGGCTCCGGGCGGCACCTCCGAAACGTTTCCGAGCGATTTGCGTCTAAGCGATGAGCGATACGGTGAAATGCTTCGAACGAATGTTTCATGATTTTCGACGGGCTATACGACCCCGTTATCAGATTTACGGTAAATGACGCATTTCTCGAAATTTCCGTTTCCGACGCATATTTTTTCATCATTTCGCAAAATCTGTACGCACATTCACAGAGCACGTTAAAAACCACGAAACATTCGTTCGGAACGGTTAATCGTAACTATCACCGTTTCGGTACAAAAAGCGACAAACCGGCTCGGGCGGTACCTCCGACGATTCGGGCGGTACCTCCGGCCGACTATCGGTCGAAAATTTTCAAAGTCCCACGGCTCCGGGCGGCACCTCCGAAACGTTTCCGAGCGATTTGCGTCTAAGCGATGAGCGATACGGTGAAATGCTTCGAACGAATGTTTCATGATTTTCGACGGGCTATACGACCCCGTTATCAGATTTACGGTAAATGACGCATTTCTCGAAATTTCCGTTTCCGACGCATATTTTTTCATCATTTCGCAAAATCTGTACGCACATTCACAGAGCACGTTAAAAACCACGAAACATTCGTTCGGAACGGTTAATCGTAACTATCACCGTTTCGGTACAAAAAGCGACAAACCGGCTCGGGCGGTACCTCCGACGATTCGGGCGGTACCTCCGGCCGACTATCGGTCGAAAATTTTCAAAGTCCCACGGCTCCGGGCGGCACCTCCGAAACGTTTCCGAGCGATTTGCGTCTAAGCGATGAGCGATACGGTGAAATGCTTCGAACGAATGTTTCATGATTTTCGACGGGCTATACGACCCCGTTATCAGATTTACGGTAAATGACGCATTTCTCGAAATTTCCGTTTCCGACGCATATTTTTTCATCATTTCGCAAAATCTGTACGCACATTCACAGAGCACGTTAAAAACCACGAAACATTCGTTCGGAACGGTTAATCGTAACTATCACCGTTTCGGTACAAAAAGCGACAAACCGGCTCGGGCGGTACCTCCGACGATTCGGGCGGTACCTCCGGCCGACTATCGGTCGAAAATTTTCAAAGTCCCACGGCTCCGGGCGGCACCTCCGAAACGTTTCCGAGCGATTTGCGTCTAAGCGATGAGCGATACGGTGAAATGCTTCGAACGAATGTTTCATGATTTTCGACGGGCTATACGACCCCGTTATCAGATTTACGGTAAATGACGCATTTCTCGAAATTTCCGTTTCCGACGCATATTTTTTCATCATTTCGCAAAATCTGTACGCACATTCACAGAGCACGTTAAAAACCACGAAACATTCGTTCGGAACGGTTAATCGTAACTATCACCGTTTCGGTACAAAAAGCGACAAACCGGCTCGGGCGGTACCTCCGACGATTCGGGCGGTACCTCCGGCCGACTATCGGTCGAAAATTTTCAAAGTCCCACGGCTCCGGGCGGCACCTCCGAAACGTTTCCGAGCGATTTGCGTCTAAGCGATGAGCGATACGGTGAAATGCTTCGAACGAATGTTTCATGATTTTCGACGGGCTATACGACCCCGTTATCAGATTTACGGTAAATGACGCATTTCTCGAAATTTCCGTTTCCGACGCATATTTTTTCATCATTTCGCAAAATCTGTACGCACATTCACAGAGCACGTTAAAAACCACGAAACATTCGTTCGGAACGGTTAATCGTAACTATCACCGTTTCGGTACAAAAAGCGACAAACCGGCTCGGGCGGTACCTCCGACGATTCGGGCGGTACCTCCGGCCGACTATCGGTCGAAAATTTTCAAAGTCCCACGGCTCCGGGCGGCACCTCCGAAACGTTTCCGAGCGATTTGCGTCTAAGCGATGAGCGATACGGTGAAATGCTTCGAACGAATGTTTCATGATTTTCGACGGGCTATACGACCCCGTTATCAGATTTACGGTAAATGACGCATTTCTCGAAATTTCCGTTTCCGACGCATATTTTTTCATCATTTCGCAAAATCTGTACGCACATTCACAGAGCACGTTAAAAACCACGAAACATTCGTTCGGAACGGTTAATCGTAACTATCACCGTTTCGGTACAAAAAGCGACAAACCGGCTCGGGCGGTACCTCCGACGATTCGGGCGGTACCTCCGGCCGACTATCGGTCGAAAATTTTCAAAGTCCCACGGCTCCGGGCGGCACCTCCGAAACGTTTCCGAGCGATTTGCGTCTAAGCGATGAGCGATACGGTGAAATGCTTCGAACGAATGTTTCATGATTTTCGACGGGCTATACGACCCCGTTATCAGATTTACGGTAAATGACGCATTTCTCGAAATTTCCGTTTCCGACGCATATTTTTTCATCATTTCGCAAAATCTGTACGCACATTCACAGAGCACGTTAAAAACCACGAAACATTCGTTCGGAACGGTTAATCGTAACTATCACCGTTTCGGTACAAAAAGCGACAAACCGGCTCGGGCGGTACCTCCGACGATTCGGGCGGTACCTCCGGCCGACTATCGGTCGAAAATTTTCAAAGTCCCACGGCTCCGGGCGGCACCTCCGAAACGTTTCCGAGCGATTTGCGTCTAAGCGATGAGCGATACGGTGAAATGCTTCGAACGAATGTTTCATGATTTTCGACGGGCTATACGACCCCGTTATCAGATTTACGGTAAATGACGCATTTCTCGAAATTTCCGTTTCCGACGCATATTTTTTCATCATTTCGCAAAATCTGTACGCACATTCACAGAGCACGTTAAAAACCACGAAACATTCGTTCGGAACGGTTAATCGTAACTATCACCGTTTCGGTACAAAAAGCGACAAACCGGCTCGGGCGGTACCTCCGACGATTCGGGCGGTACCTCCGGCCGACTATCGGTCGAAAATTTTCAAAGTCCCACGGCTCCGGGCGGCACCTCCGAAACGTTTCCGAGCGATTTGCGTCTAAGCGATGAGCGATACGGTGAAATGCTTCGAACGAATGTTTCATGATTTTCGACGGGCTATACGACCCCGTTATCAGATTTACGGTAAATGACGCATTTCTCGAAATTTCCGTTTCCGACGCATATTTTTTCATCATTTCGCAAAATCTGTACGCACATTCACAGAGCACGTTAAAAACCACGAAACATTCGTTCGGAACGGTTAATCGTATCTATCACCGTTTCGGTACAAATAGCGACAAACCGGCTCGGGCGGTATCTCCGACGTTTCGGGCGGTACCTCCGGCCGACTATCGGTCGAAAATTTTCAAAGTCCCACGGCTCCGGGCGGCACCTCCGAAACGTTTCCGAGCGATTTGCGTCTAAGCGATGAGCGATACGGTGAAATGCTTCGAACGAATGTTTCATGATTTTCGACGGGCTATACGACCCCGTTATCAGATTTACGGTAAATGACGCATTTCTCGAAATTTCCGTTTCCGACGCATATTTTTTCATCATTTCGCAAAATCTGTACGCACATTCACAGAGCACGTTAAAAACCACGAAACATTCGTTCGGAACGGTTAATCGTATCTATCACCGTTTCGGTACAAATAGCGACAAACCGGCTCGGGCGGTATCTCCGACGATTCGGGCGGTACCTCCGGCCGACTATCGGTCGAAAATTTTCAAAGTCCCACGGCTCCGGGCGGCACCTCCGAAACGTTTCCGAGCGATTTGCGTCTAAGCGATGAGCGATACGGTGAAATGCTTCGAACGAATGTTTCATGATTTTCGACGGGCTATACGACCCCGTTATCAGATTTACGGTAAATGACGCATTTCTCGAAATTTCCGTTTCCGACGCATATTTTTTCATCATTTCGCAAAATCTGTACGCACATTCACAGAGCACGTTAAAAACCACGAAACATTCGTTCGGAACGGTTAATCGTAACTATCACCGTTTCGGTACAAAAAGCGACAAACCGGCTCGGGCGGTACCTCCGACGATTCGGGCGGTACCTCCGGCCGACTATCGGTCGAAAATTTTCAAAGTCCCACGGCTCCGGGCGGCACCTCCGAAACGTTTACGAGCGATTTGCGTCTAAGCGATGAGCGATACGGTGAAATGCTTCGAACGAATGTTTCATGATTTTCGACGGGCTATACGACCCCGTTATCAGATTTACGGTAAATGACGCATTTCTCGAAATTTCCGTTTCCGACGCATATTTTTTCATCATTTCGCAAAATCTGTACGCACATTCACAGAGCACGTTAAAAACCACGAAACATTCGTTCGGAACGGTTAATCGTAACTATCACCGTTTCGGTACAAAAAGCGACAAACCGGCTCGGGCGGTACCTCCGACGATTCGGGCGGTACCTCCGGCCGACTATCGGTCGAAAATTTTCAAAGTCCCACGGCTCCGGGCGGCACCTCCGAAACGTTTCCGAGCGATTTGCGTCTAAGCGATGAGCGATACGGTGAAATGCTTCGAACGAATGTTTCATGATTTTCGACGGGCTATACGACCCCGTTATCAGATTTACGGTAAATGACGCATTTCTCGAAATTTCCGTTTCCGACGCATATTTTTTCATCATTTCGCAAAATCTGTACGCACATTCACAGAGCACGTTAAAAACCACGAAACATTCGTTCGGAACGGTTAATCGTAACTATCACCGTTTCGGTACAAAAAGCGACAAACCGGCTCGGGCGGTACCTCCGACGATTCGGGCGGTACCTCCGGCCGACTATCGGTCGAAAATTTTCAAAGTCCCACGGCTCCGGGCGGCACCTCCGAAACGTTTCCGAGCGATTTGCGTCTAAGCGATGAGCGATACGGTGAAATGCTTCGAACGAATGTTTCATGATTTTCGACGGGCTATACGACCCCGTTATCAGATTTACGGTAAATGACGCATTTCTCGAAATTTCCGTTTCCGACGCATATTTTTTCATCATTTCGCAAAATCTGTACGCACATTCACAGAGCACGTTAAAAACCACGAAACATTCGTTCGGAACGGTTAATCGTAACTATCACCGTTTCGGTACAAAAAGCGACAAACCGGCTCGGGCGGTACCTCCGACGATTCGGGCGGTACCTCCGGCCGACTATCGGTCGAAAATTTTCAAAGTCCCACGGCTCCGGGCGGCACCTCCGAAACGTTTCCGAGCGATTTGCGTCTAAGCGATGAGCGATACGGTGAAATGCTTCGAACGAATGTTTCATGATTTTCGACGGGCTATACGACCCCGTTATCAGATTTACGGTAAATGACGCATTTCTCGAAATTTCCGTTTCCGACGCATATTTTTTCATCATTTCGCAAAATCTGTACGCACATTCACAGAGCACGTTAAAAACCACGAAACATTCGTTCGGAACGGTTAATCGTAACTATCACCGTTTCGGTACAAAAAGCGACAAACCGGCTCGGGCGGTACCTCCGACGATTCGGGCGGTACCTCCGGCCGACTATCGGTCGAAAATTTTCAAAGTCCCACGGCTCCGGGCGGCACCTCCGAAACGTTTCCGAGCGATTTGCGTCTAAGCGATGAGCGATACGGTGAAATGCTTCGAACGAATGTTTCATGATTTTCGACGGGCTATACGACCCCGTTATCAGATTTACGGTAAATGACGCATTTCTCGAAATTTCCGTTTCCGACGCATATTTTTTCATCATTTCGCAAAATCTGTACGCACATTCACAGAGCACGTTAAAAACCACGAAACATTCGTTCGGAACGGTTAATCGTATCTATCACCGTTTCGGTACAAATAGCGACAAACCGGCTCGGGCGGTATCTCCGACGTTTCGGGCGGTACCTCCGGCCGACTATCGGTCGAAAATTTTCAAAGTCCCACGGCTCCGGGCGGCACCTCCGAAACGTTTCCGAGCGATTTGCGTCTAAGCGATGAGCGATACGGTGAAATGCTTCGAACGAATGTTTCATGATTTTCGACGGGCTATACGACCCCGTTATCAGATTTACGGTAAATGACGCATTTCTCGAAATTTCCGTTTCCGACGCATATTTTTTCATCATTTCGCAAAATCTGTACGCACATTCACAGAGCACGTTAAAAACCACGAAACATTCGTTCGGAACGGTTAATCGTATCTATCACCGTTTCGGTACAAATAGCGACAAACCGGCTCGGGCGGTATCTCCGACGATTCGGGCGGTACCTCCGGCCGACTATCGGTCGAAAATTTTCAAAGTCCCACGGCTCCGGGCGGCACCTCCGAAACGTTTCCGAGCGATTTGCGTCTAAGCGATGAGCGATACGGTGAAATGCTTCGAACGAATGTTTCATGATTTTCGACGGGCTATACGACCCCGTTATCAGATTTACGGTAAATGACGCATTTCTCGAAATTTCCGTTTCCGACGCATATTTTTTCATCATTTCGCAAAATCTGTACGCACATTCACAGAGCACGTTAAAAACCACGAAACATTCGTTCGGAACGGTTAATCGTAACTATCACCGTTTCGGTACAAAAAGCGACAAACCGGCTCGGGCGGTACCTCCGACGATTCGGGCGGTACCTCCGGCCGACTATCGGTCGAAAATTTTCAAAGTCCCACGGCTCCGGGCGGCACCTCCGAAACGTTTACGAGCGATTTGCGTCTAAGCGATGAGCGATACGGTGAAATGCTTCGAACGAATGTTTCATGATTTTCGACGGGCTATACGACCCCGTTATCAGATTTACGGTAAATGACGCATTTCTCGAAATTTCCGTTTCCGACGCATATTTTTTCATCATTTCGCAAAATCTGTACGCACATTCACAGAGCACGTTAAAAACCACGAAACATTCGTTCGGAACGGTTAATCGTAACTATCACCGTTTCGGTACAAAAAGCGACAAACCGGCTCGGGCGGTACCTCCGACGATTCGGGCGGTACCTCCGGCCGACTATCGGTCGAAAATTTTCAAAGTCCCACGGCTCCAGGCGGCACCTCCGAAACGTTTCCGAGCGATTTGCGTCTAAGCGATGAGCGATACGGTGAAATGCTTCGAACGAATGTTTCATGATTTTCGACGGGCTATACGACCCCGTTATCAGATTTACGGTAAATGACGCATTTCTCGAAATTTCCGTTTCCGACGCATATTTTTTCATCATTTCGCAAAATCTGTACGCACATTCACAGAGCACGTTAAAAACCACGAAACATTCGTTCGGAACGGTTAATCGTAACTATCACCGTTTCGGTACAAAAAGCGACAAACCGGCTCGGGCGGTACCTCCGACGATTCGGGCGGTACCTCCGGCCGACTATCGGTCGAAAATTTTCAAAGTCCCACGGCTCCGGGCGGCACCTCCGAAACGTTTCCGAGCGATTTGCGTCTAAGCGATGAGCGATACGGTGAAATGCTTCGAACGAATGTTTCATGATTTTCGACGGGCTATACGACCCCGTTATCAGATTTACGGTAAATGACGCATTTCTCGAAATTTCCGTTTCCGACGCATATTTTTTCATCATTTCGCAAAATCTGTACGCACATTCACAGAGCACGTTAAAAACCACGAAACATTCGTTCGGAACGGTTAATCGTAACTATCACCGTTTCGGTACAAAAAGCGACAAACCGGCTCGGGCGGTACCTCCGACGATTCGGGCGGTACCTCCGGCCGACTATCGGTCGAAAATTTTCAAAGTCCCACGGCTCCGGGCGGCACCTCCGAAACGTTTCCGAGCGATTTGCGTCTAAGCGATGAGCGATACGGTGAAATGCTTCGAACGAATGTTTCATGATTTTCGACGGGCTATACGACCCCGTTATCAGATTTACGGTAAATGACGCATTTCTCGAAATTTCCGTTTCCGACGCATATTTTTTCATCATTTCGCAAAATCTGTACGCACATTCACAGAGCACGTTAAAAACCACGAAACATTCGTTCGGAACGGTTAATCGTATCTATCACCGTTTCGGTACAAATAGCGACAAACCGGCTCGGGCGGTATCTCCGACGTTTCGGGCGGTACCTCCGGCCGACTATCGGTCGAAAATTTTCAAAGTCCCACGGCTCCGGGCGGCACCTCCGAAACGTTTCCGAGCGATTTGCGTCTAAGCGATGAGCGATACGGTGAAATGCTTCGAACGAATGTTTCATGATTTTCGACGGGCTATACGACCCCGTTATC
The DNA here is from genome assembly GCA_949152495.1 of Lasius fuliginosus. Taxonomy (NCBI): domain Eukaryota; kingdom Metazoa; phylum Arthropoda; class Insecta; order Hymenoptera; family Formicidae; genus Lasius; species Lasius fuliginosus. Next base: position 17,801 of record CASCJU010000031.1, on the reverse strand, counting down.
AGATTTACGGTAAATGACGCATTTCTCGAAATTTCCGTTTCCGACGCATATTTTTTCATCATTTCGCAAAATCTGTACGCACATTCACAGAGCACGTTAAAAACCACGAAACATTCGTTCGGAACGGTTAATCGTATCTATCACCGTTTCGGTACAAATAGCGACAAACCGGCTCGGGCGGTATCTCCGACGATTCGGGCGGTACCTCCGGCCGACTATCGGTCGAAAATTTTCAAAGTCCCACGGCTCCGGGCGGCACCTCCGAAACGTTTCCGAGCGATTTGCGTCTAAGCGATGAGCGATACGGTGAAATGCTTCGAACGAATGTTTCATGATTTTCGACGGGCTATACGACCCCGTTATCAGATTTACGGTAAATGACGCATTTCTCGAAATTTCCGTTTCCGACGCATATTTTTTCATCATTTCGCAAAATCTGTACGCACATTCACAGAGCACGTTAAAAACCACGAAACATTCGTTCGGAACGGTTAATCGTAACTATCACCGTTTCGGTACAAAAAGCGACAAACCGGCTCGGGCGGTACCTCCGACGATTCGGGCGGTACCTCCGGCCGACTATCGGTCGAAAATTTTCAAAGTCCCACGGCTCCGGGCGGCACCTCCGAAACGTTTCCGAGCGATTTGCGTCTAAGCGATGAGCGATACGGTGAAATGCTTCGAACGAATGTTTCATGATTTTCGACGGGCTATACGACCCCGTTATCAGATTTACGGTAAATGACGCATTTCTCGAAATTTCCGTTTCCGACGCATATTTTTTCATCATTTCGCAAAATCTGTACGCACATTCACAGAGCACGTTAAAAACCACGAAACATTCGTTCGGAACGGTTAATCGTATCTATCACCGTTTCGGTACAAATAGCGACAAACCGGCTCGGGCGGTATCTCCGACGTTTCGGGCGGTACCTCCGGCCGACTATCGGTCGAAAATTTTCAAAGTCCCACGGCTCCGGGCGGCACCTCCGAAACGTTTCCGAGCGATTTGCGTCTAAGCGATGAGCGATACGGTGAAATGCTTCGAACGAATGTTTCATGATTTTCGACGGGCTATACGACCCCGTTATCAGATTTACGGTAAATGACGCATTTCTCGAAATTTCCGTTTCCGACGCATATTTTTTCATCATTTCGCAAAATCTGTACGCACATTCACAGAGCACGTTAAAAACCACGAAACATTCGTTCGGAACGGTTAATCGTATCTATCACCGTTTCGGTACAAATAGCGACAAACCGGCTCGGGCGGTATCTCCGACGATTCGGGCGGTACCTCCGGCCGACTATCGGTCGAAAATTTTCAAAGTCCCACGGCTCCGGGCGGCACCTCCGAAACGTTTCCGAGCGATTTGCGTCCAAGCGATGAGCGATACGGTGAAATGCTTCGAACGAATGTTTCATGATTTTCGACGGGCTATACGACCCCGTTATCAGATTTACGGTAAATGACGCATTTCTCGAAATTTCCGTTTCCGACGCATATTTTTTCATCATTTCGCAAAATCTGTACGCACATTCACAGAGCACGTTAAAAACCACGAAACATTCGTTCGGAACGGTTAATCGTAACTATCACCGTTTCGGTACAAAAAGCGACAAACCGGCTCGGGCGGTACCTCCGACGATTCGGGCGGTACCTCCGGCCGACTATCGGTCGAAAATTTTCAAAGTCCCACGGCTCCGGGCGGCACCTCCGAAACGTTTACGAGCGATTTGCGTCCAAGCGATGAGCGATACGGTGAAATGCTTCGAACGAATGTTTCATGATTTTCGACGGGCTATACGACCCCGTTATCAGATTTACGGTAAATGACGCATTTCTCGAAATTTCCGTTTCCGACGCATATTTTTTCATCATTTCGCAAAATCTGTACGCACATTCACAGAGCACGTTAAAAACCACGAAACATTCGTTCGGAACGGTTAATCGTAACTATCACCGTTTCGGTACAAAAAGCGACAAACCGGCTCGGGCGTTACCTCCGACGATTCGGGCGGTACCTCCGGCCGACTATCGGTCGAAAATTTTCAAAGTCCCACGGCTCCGGGCGGCACCTCCGAAACGTTTCCGAGCGATTTGCGTCTAAGCGATGAGCGATACGGTGAAATGCTTCGAACGAATGTTTCATGATTTTCGACGGGCTATACGACCCCGTTATCAGATTTACGGTAAATGACGCATTTCTCGAAATTTCCGTTTCCGACGCATATTTTTTCATCATTTCGCAAAATCTGTACGCACATTCACAGAGCACGTTAAAAACCACGAAACATTCGTTCGGAACGGTTAATCGTAACTATCACCGTTTCGGTACAAAAAGCGACAAACCGGCTCGGGCGGTACCTCCGACGATTCGGGCGGTACCTCCGGCCGACTATCGGTCGAAAATTTTCAAAGTCCCACGGCTCCGGGCGGCACCTCCGAAACGTTTCCGAGCGATTTGCGTCTAAGCGATGAGCGATACGGTGAAATGCTTCGAACGAATGTTTCATGATTTTCGACGGGCTATACGACCCCGTTATCAGATTTACGGTAAATGACGCATTTCTCGAAATTTCCGTTTCCGACGCATATTTTTTCATCATTTCGCAAAATCTGTACGCACATTCACAGAGCACGTTAAAAACCACGAAACATTCGTTCGGAACGGTTAATCGTAACTATCACCGTTTCGGTACAAAAAGCGACAAACCGGCTCGGGCGGTACCTCCGACGATTCGGGCGGTACCTCCGGCCGACTATCGGTCGAAAATTTTCAAAGTCCCACGGCTCCGGGCGGCACCTCCGAAACGTTTCCGAGCGATTTGCGTCTAAGCGATGAGCGATACGGTGAAATGCTTCGAACGAATGTTTCATGATTTTCGACGGGCTATACGACCCCGTTATCAGATTTACGGTAAATGACGCATTTCTCGAAATTTCCGTTTCCGACGCATATTTTTTCATCATTTCGCAAAATCTGTACGCACATTCACAGAGCACGTTAAAAACCACGAAACATTCGTTCGGAACGGTTAATCGTATCTATCACCGTTTCGGTACAAATAGCGACAAACCGGCTCGGGCGGTATCTCCGACGTTTCGGGCGGTACCTCCGGCCGACTATCGGTCGAAAATTTTCAAAGTCCCACGGCTCCGGGCGGCACCTCCGAAACGTTTCCGAGCGATTTGCGTCTAAGCGATGAGCGATACGGTGAAATGCTTCGAACGAATGTTTCATGATTTTCGACGGGCTATACGACCCCGTTATCAGATTTACGGTAAATGACGCATTTCTCGAAATTTCCGTTTCCGACGCATATTTTTTCATCATTTCGCAAAATCTGTACGCACATTCACAGAGCACGTTAAAAACCACGAAACATTCGTTCGGAACGGTTAATCGTATCTATCACCGTTTCGGTACAAATAGCGACAAACCGGCTCGGGCGGTATCTCCGACGATTCGGGCGGTACCTCCGGCCGACTATCGGTCGAAAATTTTCAAAGTCCCACGGCTCCGGGCGGCACCTCCGAAACGTTTCCGAGCGATTTGCGTCTAAGCGATGAGCGATACGGTGAAATGCTTCGAACGAATGTTTCATGATTTTCGACGGGCTATACGACCCCGTTATCAGATTTACGGTAAATGACGCATTTCTCGAAATTTCCGTTTCCGACGCATATTTTTTCATCATTTCGCAAAATCTGTACGCACATTCACAGAGCACGTTAAAAACCACGAAACATTCGTTCGGAACGGTTAATCGTAACTATCACCGTTTCGGTACAAAAAGCGACAAACCGGCTCGGGCGGTACCTCCGACGATTCGGGCGTTACCTCCGGCCGACTATCGGTCGAAAATTTTCAAAGTCCCACGGCTCCGGGCGGCACCTCCGAAACGTTTACGAGCGATTTGCGTCTAAGCGATGAGCGATACGGTGAAATGCTTCGAACGAATGTTTCATGATTTTCGACGGGCTATACGACCCCGTTATCAGATTTACGGTAAATGACGCATTTCTCGAAATTTCCGTTTCCGACGCATATTTTTTCATCATTTCGCAAAATCTGTACGCACATTCACAGAGCACGTTAAAAACCACGAAACATTCGTTCGGAACGGTTAATCGTAACTATCACCGTTTCGGTACAAAAAGCGACAAACCGGCTCGGGCGGTACCTCCGACGATTCGGGCGGTACCTCCGGCCGACTATCGGTCGAAAATTTTCAAAGTCCCACGGCTCCGGGCGGCACCTCCGAAACGTTTCCGAGCGATTTGCGTCTAAGCGATGAGCGATACGGTGAAATGCTTCGAACGAATGTTTCATGATTTTCGACGGGCTATACGACCCCGTTATCAGATTTACGGTAAATGACGCATTTCTCGAAATTTCCGTTTCCGACGCATATTTTTTCATCATTTCGCAAAATCTGTACGCACATTCACAGAGCACGTTAAAAACCACGAAACATTCGTTCGGAACGGTTAATCGTAACTATCACCGTTTCGGTACAAAAAGCGACAAACCGGCTCGGGCGGTACCTCCGACGATTCGGGCGGTACCTCCGGCCGACTATCGGTCGAAAATTTTCAAAGTCCCACGGCTCCGGGCGGCACCTCCGAAACGTTTCCGAGCGATTTGCGTCTAAGCGATGAGCGATACGGTGAAATGCTTCGAACGAATGTTTCATGATTTTCGACGGGCTATACGACCCCGTTATCAGATTTACGGTAAATGACGCATTTCTCGAAATTTCCGTTTCCGACGCATATTTTTTCATCATTTCGCAAAATCTGTACGCACATTCACAGAGCACGTTAAAAACCACGAAACATTCGTTCGGAACGGTTAATCGTAACTATCACCGTTTCGGTACAAAAAGCGACAAACCGGCTCGGGCGGTACCTCCGACGATTCGGGCGGTACCTCCGGCCGACTATCGGTCGAAAATTTTCAAAGTCCCACGGCTCCGGGCGGCACCTCCGAAACGTTTACGAGCGATTTGCGTCTAAGCGATGAGCGATACGGTGAAATGCTTCGAACGAATGTTTCATGATTTTCGACGGGCTATACGACCCCGTTATCAGATTTACGGTAAATGACGCATTTCTCGAAATTTCCGTTTCCGACGCATATTTTTTCATCATTTCGCAAAATCTGTACGCACATTCACAGAGCACGTTAAAAACCACGAAACATTCGTTCGGAACGGTTAATCGTAACTATCACCGTTTCGGTACAAAAAGCGACAAACCGGCTCGGGCGGTACCTCCGACGATTCGGGCGGTACCTCCGGCCGACTATCGGTCGAAAATTTTCAAAGTCTCACGGCTCCGGGCGGCACCTCCGAAACGTTTCCGAGCGATTTGCGTCTAAGCGATGAGCGATACGGTGAAATGCTTCGAACGAATGTTTCATGATTTTCGACGGGCTATACGACCCCGTTATCAGATTTACGGTAAATGACGCATTTCTCGAAATTTCCGTTTCCGACGCATATTTTTTCATCATTTCGCAAAATCTGTACGCACATTCACAGAGCACGTTAAAAACCACGAAACATTCGTTCGGAACGGTTAATCGTAACTATCACCGTTTCGGTACAAAAAGCGACAAACCGGCTCGGGCGGTACCTCCGACGATTCGGGCGGTACCTCCGGCCGACTATCGGTCGAAAATTTTCAAAGTCCCACGGCTCCGGGCGGCACCTCCGAAACGTTTCCGAGCGATTTGCGTCTAAGCGATGAGCGATACGGTGAAATGCTTCGAACGAATGTTTCATGATTTTCGACGGGCTATACGACCCCGTTATCAGATTTACGGTAAATGACGCATTTCTCGAAATTTCCGTTTCCGACGCATATTTTTTCATCATTTCGCAAAATCTGTACGCACATTCACAGAGCACGTTAAAAACCACGAAACATTCGTTCGGAACGGTTAATCGTAACTATCACCGTTTCGGTACAAAAAGCGACAAACCGGCTCGGGCGGTACCTCCGACGATTCGGGCGGTACCTCCGGCCGACTATCGGTCGAAAATTTTCAAAGTCCCACGGCTCCGGGCGGCACCTCCGAAACGTTTACGAGCGATTTGCGTCTAAGCGATGAGCGATACGGTGAAATGCTTCGAACGAATGTTTCATGATTTTCGACGGGCTATACGACCCCGTTATCAGATTTACGGTAAATGACGCATTTCTCGAAATTTCCGTTTCCGACGCATATTTTTTCATCATTTCGCAAAATCTGTACGCACATTCACAGAGCACGTTAAAAACCACGAAACATTCGTTCGGAACGGTTAATCGTAACTATCACCGTTTCGGTACAAAAAGCGACAAACCGGCTCGGGCGGTACCTCCGACGATTCGGGCGGTACCTCCGGCCGACTATCGGTCGAAAATTTTCAAAGTCCCACGGCTCCGGGCGGCACCTCCGAAACGTTTCCGAGCGATTTGCGTCTAAGCGATGAGCGATACGGTGAAATGCTTCGAACGAATGTTTCATGATTTTCGACGGGCTATACGACCCCGTTATCAGATTTACGGTAAATGACGCATTTCTCGAAATTTCCGTTTCCGACGCATATTTTTTCATCATTTCGCAAAATCTGTACGCACATTCACAGAGCACGTTAAAAACCACGAAACATTCGTTCGGAACGGTTAATCGTAACTATCACCGTTTCGGTACAAAAAGCGACAAACCGGCTCGGGCGGTACCTCCGACGATTCGGGCGGTACCTCCGGCCGACTATCGGTCGAAAATTTTCAAAGTCCCACGGCTCCGGGCGGCACCTCCGAAACGTTTACGAGCGATTTGCGTCTAAGCGATGAGCGATACGGTGAAATGCTTCGAACGAATGTTTCATGATTTTCGACGGGCTATACGACCCCGTTATCAGATTTACGGTAAATGACGCATTTCTCGAAATTTCCGTTTCCGACGCATATTTTTTCATCATTTCGCAAAATCTGTACGCACATTCACAGAGCACGTTAAAAACCACGAAACATTCGTTCGGAACGGTTAATCGTAACTATCACCGTTTCGGTACAAAAAGCGACAAACCGGCTCGGGCGGTACCTCCGACGATTCGGGCGGTACCTCCGGCCGACTATCGGTCGAAAATTTTCAAAGTCTCACGGCTCCGGGCGGCACCTCCGAAACGTTTCCGAGCGATTTGCGTCTAAGCGATGAGCGATACGGTGAAATGCTTCGAACGAATGTTTCATGATTTTCGACGGGCTATACGACCCCGTTATCAGATTTACGGTAAATGACGCATTTCTCGAAATTTCCGTTTCCGACGCATATTTTTTCATCATTTCGCAAAATCTGTACGCACATTCACAGAGCACGTTAAAAACCACGAAACATTCGTTCGGAACGGTTAATCGTAACTATCACCGTTTCGGTACAAAAAGCGACAAACCGGCTCGGGCGGTACCTCCGACGATTCGGGCGGTACCTCCGGCCGACTATCGGTCGAAAATTTTCAAAGTCCCACGGCTCCGGGCGGCACCTCCGAAACGTTTACGAGCGATTTGCGTCTAAGCGATGAGCGATACGGTGAAATGCTTCGAACGAATGTTTCATGATTTTCGACGGGCTATACGACCCCGTTATCAGATTTACGGTAAATGACGCATTTCTCGAAATTTCCGTTTCCGACGCATATTTTTTCATCATTTCGCAAAATCTGTACGCACATTCACAGAGCACGTTAAAAACCACGAAACATTCGTTCGGAACGGTTAATCGTAACTATCACCGTTTCGGTACAAAAAGCGACAAACCGGCTCGGGCGGTACCTCCGACGATTCGGGCGGTACCTCCGGCCGACTATCGGTCGAAAATTTTCAAAGTCCCACGGCTCCGGGCGGCACCTCCGAAACGTTTCCGAGCGATTTGCGTCTAAGCGATGAGCGATACGGTGAAATGCTTCGAACGAATGTTTCATGATTTTCGACGGGCTATACGACCCCGTTATCAGATTTACGGTAAATGACGCATTTCTCGAAATTTCCGTTTCCGACGCATATTTTTTCATCATTTCGCAAAATCTGTACGCACATTCACAGAGCACGTTAAAAACCACGAAACATTCGTTCGGAACGGTTAATCGTAACTATCACCGTTTCGGTACAAAAAGCGACAAACCGGCTCGGGCGGTACCTCCGACGATTCGGGCGGTACCTCCGGCCGACTATCGGTCGAAAATTTTCAAAGTCCCACGGCTCCGGGCGGCACCTCCGAAACGTTTCCGAGCGATTTGCGTCTAAGCGATGAGCGATACGGTGAAATGCTTCGAACGAATGTTTCATGATTTTCGACGGGCTATACGACCCCGTTATCAGATTTACGGTAAATGACGCATTTCTCGAAATTTCCGTTTCCGACGCATATTTTTTCATCATTTCGCAAAATCTGTACGCACATTCACAGAGCACGTTAAAAACCACGAAACATTCGTTCGGAACGGTTAATCGTAACTATCACCGTTTCGGTACAAAAAGCGACAAACCGGCTCGGGCGGTACCTCCGACGATTCGGGCGGTACCTCCGGCCGACTATCGGTCGAAAATTTTCAAAGTCCCACGGCTCCGGGCGGCACCTCCGAAACGTTTCCGAGCGATTTGCGTCTAAGCGATGAGCGATACGGTGAAATGCTTCGAACGAATGTTTCATGATTTTCGACGGGCTATACGACCCCGTTATCAGATTTACGGTAAATGACGCATTTCTCGAAATTTCCGTTTCCGACGCATATTTTTTCATCATTTCGCAAAATCTGTACGCACATTCACAGAGCACGTTAAAAACCACGAAACATTCGTTCGGAACGGTTAATCGTAACTATCACCGTTTCGGTACAAAAAGCGACAAACCGGCTCGGGCGGTACCTCCGACGATTCGGGCGGTACCTCCGGCCGACTATCGGTCGAAAATTTTCAAAGTCCCACGGCTCCGGGCGGCACCACCGAAACGTTTCCGAGCGATTTGCGTCTAAGCGATGAGCGATACGGTGAAATGCTTCGAACGAATGTTTCATGATTTTCGACGGGCTACACGACCCCGTTATCAGATTTACGGTAAATGACGCATTTCTCAAAATTTCCGTTTCCGACGCATATTTTTTCATCATTTCGCAAAATCTGTACGCACATTCACAGAGCACGTTAAAAACCACGAAACATTCGTTCGGAACGGTTAATCGTAACTATCACCGTTTCGGTACAAAAAGCGACAAACCGGCTCGGGCGGTACCTCCGACGATTCGGGCGGTACCTCCGGCCGACTATCGGTCGAAAATTTTCAAAGTCCCACGGCTCCGGGCGTCACCTCCGAAACGTTTCCGAGCGATTTGCGTCTAAGCGATGAGCGATACGGTGAAATGCTTCGAACGAATGTTTCATGATTTTCGACGGGCTATACGACCCCGTTATCAGATTTACGGTAAATGACGCATTTCTCGAAATTTCCGTTTCCGACGCATATTTTTTCATCATTTCGCAAAATCTGTACGCACATTCACAGAGCACGTTAAAAACCACGAAACATTCGTTCGGAACGGTTAATCGTAACTATCACCGTTTCGGTACAAAAAGCGACAAACCGGCTCGGGCGGTACCTCCGACGATTCGGGCGGTACCTCCGGCCGACTATCGGTCGAAAATTTTCAAAGTCCCACGGCTCCGGGCGGCACCTCCGAAACGTTTACGAGCGATTTGCGTCTAAGCGATGAGCGATACGGTGAAATGCTTCGAACGAATGTTTCATGATTTTCGACGGGCTATACGACCCCGTTATCAGATTTACGGTGAATGACGCATTTCTCGAAATTTCCGTTTCCGACGCATATTTTTTCATCATTTCGCAAAATCTGTACGCACATTCACAGAGCACGTTAAAAACCACGAAACATTCGTTCGGAACGGTTAATCGTAACTATCACCGTTTCGGTACAAAAAGCGACAAACCGGCTCGGGCGGTACCTCCGACGATTCGGGCGGTACCTCCGGCCGACTATCGGTCGAAAATTTTCAAAGTCCCACGGCTCCGGGCGGCACCTCCGAAACGTTTCCGAGCGATTTGCGTCTAAGCGATGAGCGATACGGTGAAATGCTTCGAACGAATGTTTCATGATTTTCGACGGGCTATACGACCCCGTTATCAGATTTACGGTAAATGACGCATTTCTCGAAATTTCCGTTTCCGACGCATATTTTTTCATCATTTCGCAAAATCTGTACGCACATTCACAGAGCACGTTAAAAACCACGAAACATTCGTTCGGAACGGTTAATCGTATCTATCACCGTTTCGGTACAAATAGCGACAAACCGGCTCGGGCGGTATCTCCGACGTTTCGGGCGGTACCTCCGGCCGACTATCGGTCGAAAATTTTCAAAGTCCCACGGCTCCGGGCGGCACCTCCGAAACGTTTCCGAGCGATTTGCGTCTAAGCGATGAGCGATACGGTGAAATGCTTCGAACGAATGTTTCATGATTTTCGACGGGCTATACGACCCCGTTATCAGATTTACGGTAAATGACGCATTTCTCGAAATTTCCGTTTCCGACGCATATTTTTTCATCATTTCGCAAAATCTGTACGCACATTCACAGAGCACGTTAAAAACCACGAAACATTCGTTCGGAACGGTTAATCGTAACTATCACCGTTTCGGTACAAAAAGCGACAAACCGGCTCGGGCGGTACCTCCGACGATTCGGGCGGTACCTCCGGCCGACTATCGGTCGAAAATTTTCAAAGTCCCACGGCTCCGGGCGGCACCTCCGAAACGTTTCCGTGCGATTTGCGTCTAAGCGATGAGCGATACGGTGAAATACTTCGAACGAATGTTTCATGATTTTCGACGGGCTATACGACCCCGTTATCAGATTTACGGTAAATGACGCATTTCTCGAAATTTCCGTTTCCGACGCATATTTTTTCATCATTTCGCAAAATCTGTACGCACATTCACAGAGCACGTTAAAAACCACGAAACATTCGTTCGGAACGGTTAATCGTAACTATCACCGTTTCGGTACAAAAAGCGACAAACCGGCTCGGGCGGTACCTCCGACGATTCGGGCGGTACCTCCGGCCGACTATCGGTCGAAAATTTTCAAAGTCTCACGGCTCCGGGCGGCACCTCCGAAACGTTTCCGAGCGATTTGCGTCTAAGCGATGAGCGATACGGTGAAATGCTTCGAACGAATGTTTCATGATTTTCGACGGGCTATACGACCCCGTTATCAGATTTACGGTAAATGACGCATTTCTCGAAATTTCCGTTTCCGACGCATATTTTTTCATCATTTCGCAAAATCTGTACGCACATTCACAGAGCACGTTAAAAACCACGAAACATTCGTTCGGAACGGTTAATCGTAACTATCACCGTTTCGGTACAAAAAGCGACAAACCGGCTCGGGCGGTACCTCCGACGATTCGGGCGGTACCTCCGGCCGACTATCGGTCGAAAATTTTCAAAGTCCCACGGCTCCGGGCGGCACCTCCGAAACGTTTCCGAGCGATTTGCGTCTAAGCGATGAGCGATACGGTGAAATGCTTCGAACGAATGTTTCATGATTTTCGACGGGCTATACGACCCCGTTATCAGATTTACGGTAAATGACGCATTTCTCGAAATTTCCGTTTCCGACGCATATTTTTTCATCATTTCGCAAAATCTGTACGCACATTCACAGAGCACGTTAAAAACCACGAAACATTCGTTCGGAACGGTTAATCGTAACTATCACCGTTTCGGTACAAAAAGCGACAAACCGGCTCGGGCGGTACCTCCGACGATTCGGGCGGTACCTCCGGCCGACTATCGGTCGAAAATTTTCAAAGTCCCACGGCTCCGGGCGGCACCTCCGAAACGTTTCCGAGCGATTTGCGTCTAAGCGATGAGCGATACGGTGAAATGCTTCGAACGAATGTTTCATGATTTTCGACGGGCTATACGACCCCGTTATCAGATTTACGGTAAATGACGCATTTCTCGAAATTTCCGTTTCCGACGCATATTTTTTCATCATTTCGCAAAATCTGTACGCACATTCACAGAGCACGTTAAAAACCACGAAACATTCGTTCGGAACGGTTAATCGTAACTATCACCGTTTCGGTACAAAAAGCGACAAACCGGCTCGGGCGGTACCTCCGACGATTCGGGCGGTACCTCCGGCCGACTATCGGTCGAAAATTTTCAAAGTCCCACGGCTCCGGGCGGCACCTCCGAAACGTTTCCGAGCGATTTGCGTCTAAGCGATGAGCGATACGGTGAAATGCTTCGAACGAATGTTTCATGATTTTCGACGGGCTATACGACCCCGTTATCAGATTTACGGTAAATGACGCATTTCTCGAAATTTCCGTTTCCGACGCATATTTTTTCATCATTTCGCAAAATCTGTACGCACATTCACAGAGCACGTTAAAAACCACGAAACATTCGTTCGGAACGGTTAATCGTAACTATCACCGTTTCGGTACAAAAAGCGACAAACCGGCTCGGGCGGTACCTCCGACGATTCGGGCGGTACCTCCGGCCGACTATCGGTCGAAAATTTTCAAAGTCCCACGGCTCCGGGCGGCACCTCCGAAACGTTTCCGAGCGATTTGCGTCTAAGCGATGAGCGATACGGTGAAATGCTTCGAACGAATGTTTCATGATTTTCGACGGGCTATACGACCCCGTTATCAGATTTACGGTAAATGACGCATTTCTCGAAATTTCCGTTTCCGACGCATATTTTTTCATCATTTCGCAAAATCTGTACGCACATTCACAGAGCACGTTAAAAACCACGAAACATTCGTTCGGAACGGTTAATCGTATCTATCACCGTTTCGGTACAAATAGCGACAAACCGGCTCGGGCGGTATCTCCGACGATTCGGGCGGTACCTCCGGCCGACTATCGGTCGAAAATTTTCAAAGTCCCACGGCTCCGGGCGGCACCTCCGAAACGTTTCCGAGCGATTTGCGTCTAAGCGATGAGCGATACGGTGAAATGCTTCGAACGAATGTTTCATGATTTTCGACGGGCTATACGACCCCGTTATCAGATTTACGGTAAATGACGCATTTCTCGAAATTTCCGTTTCCGACGCATATTTTTTCATCATTTCGCAAAATCTGTACGCACATTCACAGAGCACGTTAAAAACCACGAAACATTCGTTCGGAACGGTTAATCGTAACTATCACCGTTTCGGTACAAAAAGCGACAAACCGGCTCGGGCGGTACCTCCGACGATTCGGGCGGTACCTCCGGCCGACTATCGGTCGAAAATTTTCAAAGTCCCACGGCTCCGGGCGGCACCTCCGAAACGTTTCCGAGCGATTTGCGTCTAAGCGATGAGCGATACGGTGAAATGCTTCGAACGAATGTTTCATGATTTTCGACGGGCTATACGACCCCGTTATCAGATTTACGGTAAATGACGCATTTCTCGAAATTTCCGTTTCCGACGCATATTTTTTCATCATTTCGCAAAATCTGTACGCACATTCACAGAGCACGTTAAAAACCACGAAACATTCGTTCGGAACGGTTAATCGTAACTATCACCGTTTCGGTACAAAAAGCGACAAACCGGCTCGGGCGGTACCTCCGACGATTCGGGCGGTACCTCCGGCCGACTATCGGTCGAAAATTTTCAAAGTCCCACGGCTCCGGGCGGCACCTCCGAAACGTTTCCGAGCGATTTGCGTCTAAGCGATGAGCGATACGGTGAAATGCTTCGAACGAATGTTTCATGATTTTCGACGGGCTATACGACCCCGTTATCAGATTTACGGTAAATGACGCATTTCTCGAAATTTCCGTTTCCGACGCATATTTTTTCATCATTTCGCAAAATCTGTACGCACATTCACAGAGCACGTTAAAAACCACGAAACATTCGTTCGGAACGGTTAATCGTAACTATCACCGTTTCGGTACAAAAAGCGACAAACCGGCTCGGGCGGTACCTCCGACGATTCGGGCGGTACCTCCGGCCGACTATCGGTCGAAAATTTTCAAAGTCCCACGGCTCCGGGCGGCACCTCCGAAACGTTTCCGAGCGATTTGCGTCTAAGCGATGAGCGATACGGTGAAATGCTTCGAACGAATGTTTCATGATTTTCGACGGGCTATACGACCCCGTTATCAGATTTACGGTAAATGACGCATTTCTCGAAATTTCCGTTTCCGACGCATATTTTTTCATCATTTCGCAAAATCTGTACGCACATTCACAGAGCACGTTAAAAACCACGAAACATTCGTTCGGAACGGTTAATCGTAACTATCACCGTTTCGGTACAAAAAGCGACAAACCGGCTCGGGCGGTACCTCCGACGATTCGGGCGGTACCTCCGGCCGACTATCGGTCGAAAATTTTCAAAGTCCCACGGCTCCGGGCGGCACCTCCGAAACGTTTCCGAGCGATTTGCGTCTAAGCGATGAGCGATACGGTGAAATGCTTCGAACGAATGTTTCATGATTTTCGACGGGCTATACGACCCCGTTATCAGATTTACGGTAAATGACGCATTTCTCGAAATTTCCGTTTCCGACGCATATTTTTTCATCATTTCGCAAAATCTGTACGCACATTCACAGAGCACGTTAAAAACCACGAAACATTCGTTCGGAACGGTTAATCGTAACTATCACCGTTTCGGTACAAAAAGCGACAAACCGGCTCGGGCGGTACCTCCGACGATTCGGGCGGTACCTCCGGCCGACTATCGGTCGAAAATTTTCAAAGTCCCACGGCTCCGGGCGGCACCTCCGAAACGTTTCCGAGCGATTTGCGTCTAAGCGATGAGCGATACGGTGAAATGCTTCGAACGAATGTTTCATGATTTTCGACGGGCTATACGACCCCGTTATCAGATTTACGGTAAATGACGCATTTCTCGAAATTTCCGTTTCCGACGCATATTTTTTCATCATTTCGCAAAATCTGTACGCACATTCACAGAGCACGTTAAAAACCACGAAACATTCGTTCGGAACGGTTAATCGTAACTATCACCGTTTCGGTACAAAAAGCGACAAACCGGCTCGGGCGGTACCTCCGACGATTCGGGCGGTACCTCCGGCCGACTATCGGTCGAAAATTTTCAAAGTCCCACGGCTCCGGGCGGCACCTCCGAAACGTTTCCGAGCGATTTGCGTCTAAGCGATGAGCGATACGGTGAAATGCTTCGAACGAATGTTTCATGATTTTCGACGGGCTATACGACCCCGTTATCAGATTTACGGTAAATGACGCATTTCTCGAAATTTCCGTTTCCGACGCATATTTTTTCATCATTTCGCAAAATCTGTACGCACATTCACAGAGCACGTTAAAAACCACGAAACATTCGTTCGGAACGGTTAATAGTAACTATCACCGTTTCGGTACAAAAAGCGACAAACCGGCTCGGGCGGTACCTCCGACGATTCGGCGGTACCTCCGGCCGACTATCGGTCGAAAATTTTCAAAGTCCCACGGCTCCGGGCGGCACCTCCGAAACGTTTCCGAGCGATTTGCGTCTAAGCGATGAGCGATACGGTGAAATGCTTCGAACGAATGTTTCATGATTTTCGACGGGCTATACGACCCCGTTATCAGATTTACGGTAAATGACGCATTTCTCGAAATTTCCGTTTCCGACGCATATTTTTCATCATTTCGCAAAATCTGTACGCACATTCACAGAGCACGTTAAAAACCACGAAACATTCGTTCGGAACGGTTAATCGTAACTATCACCGTTTCGGTACAAAAAGCGACAAACCGGCTCGGGCGGTACCTCCGACGATTCGGGCGGTACCTCCGGCCGACTATCGGTCGAAAATTTTCAAAGTCCACGGCTCCGGGCGGCACCTCCGAAACGTTTCCGTGCGATTTGCGTCTAAGCGATGAGCGATACGGTGAAATACTTCGAACGAATGTTTCATGATTTTCGACGGGCTATACGACCCCGTTATCAGATTTACGGTAAATGACGCATTTCTCGAAATTTCCGTTTCCGACGCATATTTTTTCATCATTTCGCAAAATCTGTACGCACATTCACAGAGCACGTTAAAAACCACGAAACATTCGTTCGGAACGGTTAATCGTAACTATCACCGTTTCGGTACAAAAAGCGACAAACCGGCTCGGGCGGTACCTCCGACGATTCGGGCGGTACCTCCGGCCGACTATCGGTCGAAAATTTTCAAAGTCTCACGGCTCCGGGCGGCACCTCCGAAACGTTTCCGAGCGATTTGCGTCTAAGCGATGAGCGATACGGTGAAATGCTTCGAACGAATGTTTCATGATTTTCGACGGGCTATACGACCCCGTTATCAGATTTACGGTAAAATGACGTATTTCTCGAAATTTCCGTTTCCGACGCATATTTTTTCATCATTTCGCAAAATCTGTACGCACATTCACAGAGCACGTTAAAAACCACGAAACATTCGTTCGGAACGGTTAATCGTAACTATCACCGTTTCGGTACAAAAAGCGACAAACCGGCTCGGGCGGTACCTCCGACGATTCGGGCGGTACCTCCGGCCGACTATCGGTCGAAAATTTTCAAAGTCCCACGGCTCCGGGCGGCACCTCCGAAACGTTTCCGAGCGATTTGCGTCTAAGCGATGAGCGATACGGTGAAATGCTTCGAACGAATGTTTCATGATTTTCGACGGGCTATACGACCCCGTTATCAGATTTACGGTAAATGACGCTATTTCTCGAAATTTCCGTTTCCGACGCATATTTTTTCATCATTTCGCAAAATCTGTACGCACATTCACAGAGCACGTTAAAAACCACGAAACATTCGTTCGGAACGGTTAATCGTAACTATCACCGTTTCGGTACAAAAAGCGACAAACCGGCTCGGGCGGTACCTCCGACGAATCGGGCGGTACCTCCGGCCGACTATCGGTCGAAAATTTTCAAAGTCCCACGGCTCCGGGCGGCACCTCCGAAACGTTTCCGAGCGATTTGCGTCTAAGCGATGAGCGATACGGTGAAATGCTTCGAACGAATGTTTCATGATTTTCGACGGGCTATACGACCCCGTTATCAGATTTACGGTAAATGACGCATTTCTCGAAATTTCCGTTTCCGACGCATATTTTTTCATCATTTCGCAAAATCTGTACGCACATTCACAGAGCACGTTAAAAACCACGAAACATTCGTTCGGAACGGTTAATCGTAACTATCACCGTTTCGGTACAAAAAGCGACAAACCGGCTCGGGCGGTACCTCCGACGATTCGGGCGGTACCTCCGGCCGACTATCGGTCGAAAATTTTCAAAGTCCCACGGCTCCGGGCGGCACCTCCGAAACGTTTCCGAGCGATTTGCGTCTAAGCGATGAGCGATACGGTGAAATGCTTCGAACGAATGTTTCATGATTTTCGACGGGCTATACGACCCCGTTATCAGATTTACGGTAAATGACGCATTTCTCGAAATTTCCGTTTCCGACGCATATTTTTTCATCATTTCGCAAAATCTGTACGCACATTCACAGAGCACGTTAAAAACCACGAAACATTCGTTCGGAACGGTTAATCGTAACTATCACCGTTTCGGTACAAAAAGCGACAAACCGGCTCGGGCGGTACCTCCGACGATTCGGGCGGTACCTCCGGCCGACTATCGGTCGAAAATTTTCAAAGTCCCACGGCTCCGGGCGGCACCTCCGAAACGTTTCCGAGCGATTTGCGTCTAAGCGAAGAGCGATACGGTGAAATGCTTCGAACGAATGTTT
>CASCJU010000030.1:7500-53475 GCA_949152495.1 Lasius fuliginosus | reverse complement strand
CCAGATTCATTCATTTATGTGTAGTAAGTCGAAGGCGAGGAAGGGGGAGGTTTTGCCTTGTAAGCAGGGGACGATGCATGGGGTGGACCTCGTTTCGCGTTATAAAGTATATGAGTGGACACAGTGGGTTCCGCCCCCCCCCTACGGGGGGGGCACCACTTCCGGAAGATATAACCTAACCCAAACCAAATTTTAGTTTTAAATCAGATATATGTTTGGGTTAGGTTATATCTTTCGGAAGTGGTGCCCCCCGAAGGGGGGGGGGGTGGCGGAATCCACTGCATCCATGCATACACTTTCCCACCCACCCAACAATTATGGGGTGGACCTCACTTCGCGTTGTAAAGTATATGCGTGAACGCAGTGGGTTCCACCCCCCCCCATACGGGGGACTCCACTTCCGGAAGATATAACCTAACCTAACCCAAACCTATTTCTGATTTAAAACTAAAATTTGGTTTGGATTTAGAATTTTTGGTGGGAGGGGGTGCAGCGGGAGGGGCGGACTCCCTTCCCTCACCTTCGACTTACCACACATAAATAAATAAATCTGGTAGAGATTCATTTTATAAAACATACATGGTGTCTGAAATTTAGTTCGTGAAAATTCTTTTTTTAATAACTTTTTAATAACTTTTTAATAAACAATGAGCGACGGCTAAAACCTTTTACATGTTACTCAGGACAGTCTTGACAACATATGTCAAGGTCAAGGTCATCGGTACTGCCTCCCTCCATCGGTATATTTATCAAAAAGAATATATTGTAAAGAAAAAGAATTACCTTATAATAATTGTATTGTTCCTTTCGTTGCGTTAGAAGAGTACGAGTAGAGGACACAGTGTGCGTAGGTGATAAAAGACCTGTAATATAAACTCGTAATGAAGCAAACGAATTTTATGCGCTACCAACAATTTATAAATAAAAATGTTAGATAAACATATCAAAAGAAAAACGTTTAACTAAGTACAATTAATAACATTTTCATATTACTTTGGCAAGTTTTGCAAATTAAACTTTAAACTTTAAACTACTTACGCAAGGAATAAATATGTAAAAATATTAAAATAAATATATTAATTGTATTAATATTAAATGTATTAATTTTATTTATTCATTGATAATATATAAGAAGAAGAATTATCTGATTAAAGTAATTGCGTTGCTTTTTTCGTTGCTTTTCTTGTTTACCAATGCCAGATGAGAAAAGTAATGCAACTCGATATGAATCGAATGAATTAGCAAAGCAATAATAGTTTACGCACAGATAAAGATACCTGTAACATAAGTTCGCAATAAAGGAGATCAATACAATTGTCATATAGATATATTGCCAATTTACAAATTAAAGTGTTAGATAAATATTGCCATAAAAATAAACATATTTTATTAAGCTAATTTACTAAGGAGATCGTAAAAACAAAAATCGAAATTATAAGAAATTATTTACATAAAGTTCGGCATTATGAAACTCAAAAGTACGCGTAAACGTGCAACACATGTTTCTGCATTTTATAATGCCGAACTTTATATAATCTATATTTCTTATTTTAACAAAAATTAATCGCCATTAAAAATATTTCTTCTCAAAAATTATATTTATAAATTATATTTCATCTTTATTAATAAACGAGAAAAAAACTTAAAATATTAGCATCAAAAAGAAGTGAAATCAAAAAATCACGCAAAGTAAATTTAGAAAAATATAATGTATAATATTCAGATGAATTATTTTTTCTATAATTAGAGTAGATTTAATGTAAGATGCAGAAAATATTAATATTGCGAAATTTTGCATTTTTTTATCTCTCTAATATTGCATTCTATTCTATTTGCAGAAGCAAATGAAATGCAGTAAAATATATATATATATATATATATATATATATATATAGTATAGTAGGGGGTGTAACTCGTGTGTGTGTGTGTGTGTGTGTATAATAAACTTTATTTATATCTCTAAATAATTATTCATATTTATTTAATCCAAATATACTCAAACGTATATATATTCAAAAGATAATACGACAAAAATGTAGAAAATTTAAGAATTAAAGTTTAATGCAAAAAAATTTAAAGTTAAAAAATAACAGTTCAAAAATTAAAGTGAAAAAAGTAAAGGAAATATATTTGATGCAAAAATTTATAGTTAAATGTTAAAAGGATAAAAGCTAAAAATTAAAGTTAAAAAAATAAAGGTAAAGAAATTACATTTGCAAAAAAACTTAGCGCTGTTTTTCCAGTTATTATATATTTTCAATATATTTATACAGGGTGTTTCAAAATTGCACGGCACTATTCTAGGGACGCGTTCTCTCGACCAAAATAAACAAAAAAGTTCATATAAACATAGGTCTCAAACTTATTTATTATCAAGATATTAAAGGGTGAAGATAACCATTCAAAGTAATTTTTCAAGTAATTCGTTCAAGTAATTCTTCAAAGTTTGTAGTTCGTTGAAACCTTTGTCGACCATTTGTCATAAAAACCTCTAATAGCCACATCACACTATTAGAAATATATCTTTACCCTTTAATATCTCGGTAATAAATAAGTTTGAGATATGTTTATATGAACTTTTGTGTTTATTTTGACCTAGAGAACGCGTCCTTAGAATAGTGTCGTGCAATTTTGAAACATCCTGTATACATATATACAATAAATTTTATTTACATTTCTAAATATTTAATCATATCTATTTAATTCAAATAAACTCAAACATATATTCAAGAAAAGGTATTACAAAGCACAAAAATTTAAATTTAGAAAATTAAAAAATTTTATGTTACAAAGAAATTAAAAAATGACAGTTAAAAAATTAAATTAAAAAAATTTAATGCAAAAAATTTTAAGTTAAAAAAATAAAAATTAAGAAATAGGTTAAACAGATAAAATTAAATTTTTAATGCAAATTTAAAGTTAAAAAAATTACAGTCAAAAGATTTTATGCAAAAACATTTATAGTTACAAAAATAAAAGCTAAAATTGAAGTTAAAAAAATATAGATTAAAAAATTTCATTTGAAAAAAAACTTGGAAAAACAGCGCTAAGTTTTTTGCAAATGTAATTTTTTTAATGTTAAGAGTTGATTGCCAGTGATATTAAAATCAAGGTTAATAATTTTGGACGACCAACTGGCTATTGATGATAAATTTCTTTATTCAGCTACGTTTCGACCCTAAATTGGGTCCTCTTCAGGCTAATTAACAAAGTCAAAAAAGTACGAAATATAGTGTGGTTTTGTATCATATATAACATTAAATAACAAGACGTTTTTTTCTTTATATTATACCTGATATGAGTTGAAGTTTAAGTTTGTTACTATACATGATAGTAAGGATCACAGATGTGACGGATCGCAAAATGACCATATAAATTGGAATTCAGTCATCATTTCACAACGTGCACTAGGCAGAGATTCAATATCAACTGATAATAGTCAGTAATATTGAGACTCATAGAGGTGACGTGAGAGAAACAAACAAAATAAATAAAGTCAAAATGCTTAAGACAAGATAAACCTAAAGGAACAAGTTAAATTACATATGAGTCAATATAATTAAAAGAAAATACAATTGTTATAGACATCAAACACAAATTTGCAGATTTTGAAAAAATTAAAACTAAAATTGATCAAACCATATTCAGAATACGGTCATAAACGGGATTTAGATTATCGGTGTCTTTTTGTAAATTAATAGAGTCTTTGTGTTTTTTGATGTAAATCATTTCGCTAATTTCTCTCTTCTTAACAATATCTTCGTTGTGTAAGATGGAAACAGAAGATCAATTAAAGTCATGATTGAGAGTGGCTCTATGATTGCTAATGACTGAGTAATTGCTCTCGTGCTTTTTTATATCATTATGATGTTCTTTAATTCTAGTTTCTAGATGGCGTTTCGTTTGTCCGATGTAACAGGCTACACAATTTTTGCAGGTGATTTTATAGACAACATTGGTTCTTTTATTTGGAGGAAGTTGGGCTTTCCCTTTTTTAATTAAATTGTCCAACCTTTTAGGGACTGTGTGGAGGACCTCCAAGCCGTGTTTATTTAAAACTCGACGCACCTCCTCGCTCAGACCTTTAATATATGGCAGTATGACAGTCTTTGAAGTGTCGATTTTATTTTTGCCAGCATTGATATGTTCCATTTGTATTGAGTGCAGATATTTTAGTCTTTTGTTGATAATTGAATTGTATAATTGCAATGGGTAACAGTTATTAACGAAAATCTGTTTTATAATAGAAATGTTATGAGAATGAAATTGTTTGTCCGAGAGTAAGATAGCTCTGTCCGTGAGACTCAAAATTGTACTAATTTTGTACTTGTGTGGGTGACTCGATAAATAATTAATATATCTGCTGGAAAAAGTTGGTTTCCTATACCAATTAGTTATTATTATACGTTGTTATTATGTCTAATGACTGTAGTGTCTGAAGTTAATTGCTCCGTTAGTCTCAACTTCATGTGTGAATTTCAATCGAGTGTGATAATTATTAAAACATTCTACGATATCATTAATATGATCTTTCGGGACAATCGCGAAGATATCATCTACATATCTAGCAAAAAACGGATGGTAAGGATCACATCTGTGATCCTTACCATCATGTATAGTAACAAACTGAAACTTCAACTCATATCAGGTATAATATAAAGGAAAAAACGTCTTGTTATTTAATGTTATATATGATACAAAACCACACTATATTTCGTACTTTTTTGACTTTGTTAATTAGCCTGAAGAGGACCCAATTTAGGGTCGAAACGTAGCTGAATAAAGAAATTTATCATCAATAGCCAGTTGGTCGTCCAAAATTATTAACCGTAACTTTTTTACCTTTATTTATTTAACTTTAATTTTTAGCTTTTATCCTTTTAACATTTAACTATAAATTTTTGCATAAAATATATTTCCTTTAATTTTTTCACTTTAATTTTTGAACTGTTATTTTTTAACTTTAAATTTTTTTGCATTAAACTTTAATTCTTAAATTTTCTACATTTTTTGTCGTATTATCTTTTCTTGAATATACGTTTGAGTATATTTTGATTAAATAAATATGAATAATTATTTAGAGATATAAATAAAGTTTAATGTGTATATATATATATATATATATATATATATATATACAGGGTGTCCGGAATCAACCGCATCACCCGTCGTGTGCAGGTAGAGGCAGTTAAACTGAGTAGGAAAGTCCTGTACCGTTTTGCGATTTTCGCAATAATTAATAAAAAATTAAATAAAAAAGAGCGGCCAATCCGTGCGAGTAAAATCGCGCGGCGAGAAGAGACCTCCTAGAAGAGACCTACTGTTTACGTGATTCTTGTCGCGCGGCGAAAATAAAAGCCTAATGTTTACGCGGTTGCTACGCACACGACAAAGCGGGGAGGAGCACTCTACAAAGGACAATGGATAAATACGAGCAATGCATAACGTTGGACCCCCGCGTGGGCTGTCTCTTCTCGCCGCGCGCTTGAACTCGCGCGTATTGGCCGATCTTGTTTAATTTATTTCTGATTAATTATTGCGAAGATCGCAAAACGGTAGAGGACTTTCTTACTCGGTTTAACTTGCTCTATCAGCACACGACGGGTGATGCGACTGACTCCGGACACCCTGTATATATATTTACACTTCCTACTATACTGTATATGTATTTTATTACAATATTAGATTTTATTAGAATGCAATATTAGATAGATAAAAAATGCAAAATTTCCAAATATTAATATTTTCTGCATCTTACATTAAATAGATCTACTCTAATTATAGAAAATAATTCATCTGAATATTATACATTATATTTTTCTAAATATACTTTGCGTGATTTTTTGATTTCACTTCTTTTTGATGCTAATATTTTGTTTTTTCTCCTTTATTAATAAAGATTAAATATAATTTATAAATATAATTTTTGAGAAGAAATATTTTTGATGGCGATTAATTTTTGTTAAAATAAAAAATATAGAATTTATATAATTTTTGAAAAGATAATATCTTTGATGGCGATTAATTTTTGTAAAGAACTATTTGGCTAGAGAAAGATATACTTAGCGCTTTTCCTTATATCTGTGATGTCTTTTTTACACGTATACATATACAGGGTATCCCTTAATTCGCGCCCCACCCGTAACGTGCAGGTAGAGCGGGTTAAATCGAGTAGAAAAGTAATCTACCGTTTTGCTATTTTCGTAATAATTAACGAGAAATTAATTTAAAAAGATCGGCCAATCCGTGCGAATAGAAGCGCGTGGCTAGAAGAGACCTCCCGCTGTAACCTGATACAAGGCGCGCGGCGAAGCGACGGGAGGAACGCCGCTCTACAAAGGACAATAGCTATTTACACACATTCGAGCGGAGCCCGGCGTCGAATTTACAGACATATCTAGATCGAGCGTTTGCCTTTATTTAAGAAGTAGGAGTAAGATACACGAGGACTCGCTCTTGTGTTCTCTCTCGCTCGCGCGTAGCATGGCATTCTCTCTCGCTATGTTTCGCGCGAGCGAGAGAAAATGCAAGAGCGAGTTCTTTTCTACTTACATGGTCAAACTATTCCCCTTGTCTTTTCCTCTCTCTCTCTCTCTCTCTCTCTCTCTCTCTCTCTCTCTCTCTCTCTCTCTCTCTCTCTGTATCTCGCTCTCGCTCTCTCGGCATTGAAGATATTCTGCTATTCTTTCCACACCACCTTGCGGTAGATAGCACGGCGCGTTTTTTTTAAGTGGTATCACCAGTAGGCCTAATCCACTCATTTATTAACGCATTATTTTAATGCAAATTGTGACGTGCCGCTTTCGCGAGACGGCTCGGTATAGCTAGCCGGGATCAGGGCTCGGAAAGGGCTACGAGACAACCAAGCTTGATGTTAGGCAAAATTAATTTATTGAGTTTCGTTATGTGTGCATGTACAAGTGGTTATGTATACGTGTGTAAGATACAGTAGTGCATGAAGCGCGCGAGCGGTGCGTGTGGTTATACGTGTGAGCGGCGAGTATGTACAGCGTGTGTATGTATGCGCGATGAGTACGTACAGTATGTGTATGTATTTGAACGGCGAGTATATACAGTGTGTGTACGTATGCGCGGTAAGTATGTACAGTATGTGTATATGAGCGGCGAGGATGTACCGCGTGTGTACGTATGCGCGGTGAGTATGTACAGTGTGTGTCGGTATTCGAACGGCGAGTATGTACAGTGTGTGTACGTATGAGCGGCGAGGATGTACCGCGTGTGTACGTATGCGCGGTGTGTACAGTGTGTGTCGTTATTCGAACGGCGAGGATGTACAGTGTGTGTACGTATGCGCGGTGAGCATGTACAGTATGTTGTGAATGCAACCGGCGTGCGTGCAGAGTGCGAAGTCAGATCGGATCGGACCGTAGGTGCAGCTCTTTATTGAGTCCCATTGTACAAATTAACCGACGGATTTAGATTTCGGTATCACTTTCGCTCTGGCATGCTTGTTGAGCCGGCGGTACGTGTTGACTTGTTTTTGTGGCGTTTAAAGCCCCGGCGCGTGTCGGCGGACGGTGATGGGCGCGCGGGGTTCGGGCGTGTGCGGGGCGCGAGAGCGCGTGGATCGTGAGAGCGCGTGGGGCGCGAGAGCGCGTGCCTTGAATACGCGTGAGGCACGTGAAGGCTAGACGCGGCGTTATCTACGTGAGTTTTGTTAGGCGGGTAATTAAGATGGTATTTAGGATGCCTTCGGGATGCGGTGCCAGACCAGAGCACTCGTCAATGGCCGAGATCTCTTCGACCCGTAGAGATATGTCACCGCAAGGTGGGGTTGGATGGTGAATCCTCGAGTTGGCCGAGATCGCTTCGGCGGAGACTGAGGGCACTCAACCTCCTGGTTTTAACTCGGGTTTTCGGATAGCGAAGGAAAACTCTTCCTTGAGAGCTGCCGAGATCGCTTCGGCGGAGGCGGAGTTCGCTCGACCTCTTTCTCGTGAGAGCGTGTTCGGGATCGGTGCTAGGCGCTATGCGAGCTCTAGTTGATCGGGAACCGGAGTGTCTTTTACTCCGTTGGGCCGCTCTCTTTATACCCCGAAATTACCCGTTCGGGTAATTCCGGGAGTAATCGCGGGGCCCGATTGTTTCTGCGTTAATTGTCAAACGCTCGGTCGGATTCGGAGCCGTTCGGGCGGCCCCGGCGGGGTGCGGGCGGAACCGTCGCTCGGCGCTTTCCGACGGAACTCGGAGCGGCTCGGTGTGCCGAGACGACGGCCCGGTATATCGCGGTCTGCGGGCGCTTAAAGGCCCGCGGCCGTTATGTATTAAAGTTTAAAAGGGCGCATAGCGCCGCTGCATCGTGCCCGGCTGATGTTCGCCGGGCCGCAGCCTTCCGGCGGATCGACGGCCGGGTAACGATCGTCAGGGGGGGATCGTTACATCACCCCCCCTTTTAAACAATATGCCTGAATTTGAGGCATCTTAGCCAATGCGGCGATGGTAACGCAGTTCGCCGGTCCGCGAGAATCGGAGGATGAAGCGTCCATGCGGGGTCCGGGGCTTGTACCTCCTGGAGACGTGTACCGCGAAGTGGGGTACCTCGACAATATTGCCGGGTTCAATCTGCACTCGGATCGGCGGCGGTGGTAGCGGGCCAGCGGGCATCAGGAGAGGCGGTGGTCGCTCTGCCGGCGTGTCGGCGTTCTTCCGGCCGGTGGTCGGGGCCGTTGGTTGCCGTCGTTTTGGTGGTGGAGGCGGCGGCTGGAGCAAGATTGCCCGTTTCCGCTGATTGATGTGGTCGGACCGCTGGATCAGGGTGCCGACCTTCGGCGGCCGCGGCTGCGGTAATGGTTTCGGCGCTGGTGGTGGTGGCGGTGGTTCGGCTCTCGGCGTCGGTTGTAGGACCTGGTCCCAGTAGCCGGGATCGTTGAGCAGCTCGTCGATGGAGCGGATAACGTCCTCGTTCGCTGACATATTCGTATCGAATGATTCGGTGCTTCTTCTATTCGTCCTCGTGCCCGTTGTCGGTTTCGTTGTCAAGAGGGGGAAGTTCGGCCTCTTCGTCGTTGTTGATATTTTTGTTTTCTTCTCCCCTCGCCGGTTTCAAATGTTGCACGTTGTGTGTCGGTACCACTTGCCTCGCTTGCTCCGGAGGTCTATGATAACGGGCGAGATTACCCGACGTACCTCGAGCGGTCCGATGAATTTTGGCGCAAGCTTCGCATTAAAGTCATCGGCTTTTTTGGAGAGCGGATGGTCGCGCCTCCAGTCGCCGATTTGTGGGCGCCATGCTCGGCGTCGTAGGTTGTAATACTTCTCCTGCCTCTGGAAGTTGCGGGCGAGATTAACTCGTACGAGCTCGTATGCTTCTCCGAGTCGTCGGCAAATTTCGTTGGGCTCGTCCGCCGGGGCGCGTGGCCGCTCGGCGGGGTGCGGTGCGGTGAGTTCGCGACCGTGATTGAGGTACGCGGGCGTGTGTATCCGGTGGCATCGTGTACTGCCGTGTTGAACGCAAATTGGAGTGCGGGCAGGTGGTCGTCCCAGGCGCGGTGGTCGTCCTCCACGAATTGGCCGATCATGGTTTTTATCGTCCTGTTCGTCCTTTCGACCGGATTGCACTGGGGCGCGTATACTGGCGCGGTGCGGTGTTTGATGCCGAATTCGCGGAGTCTTCCGGTAAACGTCGCGGACGTGAATTGCGTCCCGTTATCGGAGAGGACGGTGTCCGGGCGTCCATGACGGAGGATTACCCGCTCCGTGATGGCTTTCGTGGTGTTCTTCGCTGTGGCTTGCCGGAGCGGGGTCAGCTGTACCCACTTGGTAAACCGGTCCTGCATCACGAAGAGCCATGTGTGCCCTTGAGCGGGGAAGCGGCCCCACTAGGTCGATGGTGACGTGCTCCCACGGACGTTGGTGGCGTGTAAGACGCCGGCCAGTGCGGTCTGATCCACCTTATGGGCCTGGCAGTTATGGCACGATCGGACGTAGTTCGCGATCTCCTTGAACATTCCTGGCCAGTAGAATTTCTCGGCTAGTCGTGCGATGGTTTTGGCTATGCCGAAATGTCCGGCGGTGGGGGCGTCGTGATATCGGTGGATGACCGTGGCCCGTTGTTCTCGCGGGACGCACTCCTTCCACTGTTGTTCGGTGGGGTGCTCCTTGAAGTCCAGACTGTGGATGACGTGTCGGAGGAGGCGGCCGTTCTCCATGCGGTAGTCGGGATATTGTCCTGGCTCGCGGGTTACCCCTTCGACGAGGCGTTGGTACCAGCGGCATCGTAGCGGGGTCGCGGTGCAGGCTGCTGGCTGGCGCGAGAGTGCGTCGGCCACGCGGTTCAATACCCCTCGGCGGTATTTGACCTCGACGTCGTACTGTTGTATCTCGAACAGCCACCGGGCTAATCTCCCTGTCGGGGCTTCGAGTCGCTGTAGCCATCGTAGGGACTGGTGGTCGGTCAATACGGTGAAGGGGTACCCCTCCAGGTATTCCTTCATTCGGCGGACTCCCCACACGACGGCTAGGCACTCGAGTTCGGTGGCGCTTTAATTTCGCTCGGCTCCGTTGAGCGTCCGGCTGGCGTAGGCGATGACGCGTTCCCCGTCCTCGAAATTCTGTGTCAATACGGCGCCGAGACCGCTGGTACTCGCGTCTGTCTGTAGCACGAACCGGCGGTTGAAGACCGGGCATGCAAGTACAGGAGCCGAAATCAGCGTGCGTTTAAGCTCTTGGAACGCGTGATCTTCTTCCGCTCCCCATTTCCACCGTGCATTCTTCTTAGTCAGTTGCGTCAGCGGGGTGGCGATGGTGGAGAAGTTCGCGATGAATCGTCGGTACCACGAAGCCATCCCTAGGAATTGGCGGACCTGTTTTACTGTTCGCGGTTCTGGCCAGTCGGCGACGGCGCTGACCTACTCGGGGTCCGTCCGGATCCCTTCTTGGTCGATCACGTGCCCCAGATATTTGAGTTGTGCGACGCAGAACCGGTATTTGTCGGGGTTCAGTCGAAGACGCGCGTCGCGAAGCCGGCGGAACACTTCGTCGAGTAGCTGCAGATGCCGGTCGAAATCCTCGCTGATGATGATGATGTCATCGAGGTAGACGAAGACGTTTGGCTCTAGCTCCGGTCCGAGGACGTGATCTAACAGCCGTTGAAACGTGGCCGGGGCGGAATGCAGTCCGAATGGCATCACGGTGAACTGGTATAGTCCCTTCCCGGGGATGGTGAAGGCGGTGATCGGGCGGCTTTCCGGTGCCAGCGGTACCTGCCGTTCTTTAAATCGAGCGTCGTAAGGTATCGAGCCCCTCTCAGTTTGTCCAGCGTGGCGGTGATTTGTGGGAGCGGGTATGCATCGCGTTCGGTCACTTCGTTGACCTTCCGGAAGTCGATGCAGAATCGGGGCTTGCTGTCCTTTTTCACGATCACCACGGGTGAGCTCCAGGCGCTTTCGGATGGCTCGATGATTCCGGCGGCTTCCATTTCGGCCACCTCCCGGTCGATCACGGCCTGCATGGCGGGGTTGCGGGGCCGGTATCGTCTGATCGGTGTTTCATGGCGCAGGCGGATGTGGTGCGTCATCTTCCCCGTTGGTCCCCGTACGGATTCGAATTTAGCGAGCTCGTCGGCGAGGAAGGCCTTGAGCCGTTGCCGTTCGGAGGCGGTCGGCGGAGCCAAGCCCCCGACTGTCCCGCAGGTCGGGGTCTGGTCGGCGGTCGCGAGATTCGGTGGCGGCGGCAATGAGATGCTTGTGCGCGACCAGAGATCCACCCCGATCAAGACGTCGTTCTCTAGTGCGGGGAGGATGGAAAAATCGTGTTCGATTACCCGTGTCCCCAGCCGTATGGGTAGGCGGATAGTTCCCGGTATGTCGGTGGTGGTGCCGTCGGCCAGTTGGATGGTGCTGGCATGCGCCTCGTGCGGATATCCGTGTCGTTGGGCTTGTTGCGCGACGAGTCCGTTGACGAACGACACCTCGGAGCCGGAGTCCAGCAACGCGAGGCGTCGGCGGCCGGCGATGCGGAGTTGAATGTGCGGCCGTGGGGTATAAGTTATGCGGGGCTCGGAGCGGTGACGTCGGCCGTGGTGGCTCCGGCCCGGTTCTCGTTTCCCGGCGGTGGATGGCACTGCTTCGTCAGGACCCCGTCCCGCCCGCATTGCAAACAAAATTTCCGCGGCGGCCGCTTACAATTGAACCGGGTGTGGCCTCTCTGTTTACACCGCCAACAACACTCCTCTTTGTTGTAGGCGGCGGCTACGGCGGGTTTGTCGTCCGTTTTCCGTGCGGCCTTGGCGTGCTCTCGCCTCTGCGCCTCAATTTCCTCGTAGTCCGCAGCCCGCGCTTGGAGTTCGGTAATACTCGTGGCGTCGTCATAGCGGACGTAGAACTTGTACTCTGGGCTCATGTTCTCATAGAGCCGGTCCACCTGCTCGTCGCGACTGAACCTGCCGGATCGGCGCATGAACGTCAGCATTTCCGTCGCGTATTTCGCGAAGGCTTCCCCGGGTCGTTGTCGGCGGTCGGCTATTTCGCGGCGGAGGGTGGCCCGGTATCATCGGGGCAGGAATTGACCCCGGAAATCGCGGTCGAAATCGTCCCACGTGTGCCAGTGTTCGCGGTTGTTACGCAGTCACAGCAAGGGGTCCCCCCGCAGCAACTCAGGCAGCCCCCGCAACAGTTGTCAGTCGGAGAACCCGTACGCTTCCCGCAGTTCGGCGATCCGTTCCAGGAACGATACGGGGTCTTTGCCATCGAAATGGCAGCCCCATTTGCGCATCTGGCCGATGACCTTCGAATCCTCCACGGGGAACCTGGCAACGGATTGGAATGCGGGTACCGGGAGTGAAAGGGCGACGGGGGTCCGTGGCGCTTCGCGAGCATCGAGGAACGTCTCAGTGCTAGGACCGGCGGCGGCGGCGGCGGTGGAGGGTGCGACCTCCGTGTCTTCCTCGGGGTGCTGGTCGAAATACTCCCGCACTCGACGTCGGATGTCTTCGAGCGTCCCGGACGCGTCGAGTCCGCGGTTCAGTGCGAAATCCGCAAGCTCGCTTTTTGACGCGAGGTGCATTACCGTTCGCATCTTCATCGCACTGCACACGAAAAAAAACTTCCCGGTGGTTGTCTCGTACGGTCTGGTCCAGAGCGGTCCCTGTTCGGGCGCCAATGTGACGTGCCGCTTTCGCGAGACGGCTCGGTATAGCTAGCCGGGATCAGAGTTCGGAAAGGGCTACGAGACAACCAAGCTTGATGTTAGGCAAAATTAATTTATTGAGTTTCGTTATGTGTGCATGTACAAGTGGTTATGTATACGTGTGTAAGATACAGTAGTGCATGAAGCGCGCGAGCGGTGCGTGTGGTTATACGAGTGAGCGGCGAGTATGTACAGCGTGTGTATGTATGCGCGGTGAGTACGTACAGTATGTGTATGTATTTGAACGGCGAGTATATACAGTGTGTGTACGTATGCGCGGTGAGTATGTACAGTATGTGTATATGAGCGGCGAGGATGTACCGCGTGTGTACGTATGCGCGGTGAGTATGTACAGTGTGTGTCGGTATTCGAACGGCGAGGATGTACAGTGTGTGTACGTATGCGCGGTGAGCATGTACAGTATGTTGTGAATGCAACCGGCGTGCGTGCAGAGTGCGAAGTCAGGTCGGATCGGACCGTGGGTGCAGCTCTTTATTGAGTCCCATCGTACAAATTAACCGACGGATTTAGATTTCGGTATCACTTTCGCTCTGGCATGCTTGTTGTGCCGGCGGTACGTGTTGACTTGTTTTTGTGGCGTTTAAAGCCCCGGCGCGTGTCGGCGGACGGTGATAGGCGCGCGGGGCTCGGGCGTGTGCGGGGCGCGAGAGCGCATGGATCGTGAGAGCGCGTGGAGCGCGAGAGCGCGTGGGGCGCGAGAGCGCGCGGGGCGCGAGAGAGCGCGTGCCTTGAATACGCGTGAGGCACGTGAAGGCTAGACGCGGCGTTATCTACGCGAGTTTTGTTAGGCGGGTAATTAAGATGGTGTTTAGGATGCCTTCGGGATGCAGTGCCAGACGAGAACACTCGTCAACGGCCGAGATCTCTTCGACCCGTAGAGATGTCACCGCAAGGTGGGGTCGGATGGTGAATCCTCGAGTTGGCCGAGATCGCTTCGGCGGAGACTGAGGGCACTCAACCTCCTGGTTTTAACTCGGGTTTTCGGATAGCGAAGGAAAACTCTTCCTTGAGAGCTGCCGAGATCGCTTCGGCGGAGGCGGAGTTCGCTCGACCTCTTGTTCTCGTGAGAGCGTGTTCGGGATCGGTGCTAGGCGCTATGCGAGCTCTAGTTGATCGGGAACCGGAGTGTCTTTTACTCCGTTGGACCGCTCTCTTTATACCCCGAAATTACCCGTTCGGGTAATTCCGGGAGTAATCGCGGGGTCCGATTGTTTCTGCGTTAATTGTCAAACGCTCGGTCGGATTCGGAGCCGTTCGGGCGGCCCCGGCGGGGTGCGGGCGGAACCGTCGCTCGGCGCTTTCCGACGGAACTCGGAGCGGCTCGGTGTGCCGAGACGACGGCGCGGTATATCGCGGCCTGCGGGCGCTTAAAGGCCCGCGGCCGTTACGTATTAAAGTTTAAAGTTTAAAAGGGCGCATAGCGCCGCTGCATCGTGCCCGGCTGATGTTCGCCGGGCCGCAGCCTTCCGGCTGATCGACGGCCGGGTAACGATCGTCAGGTGGGGATCGTTACAAAATATTGTTCGAAGTGCCTTCCTCGTTCTCGTAAACAGAGTTCGGCCCTTCGAATTATATTGCGCATTGCGCGATACGCCATTTCTGGCGTGATAGTATTAGAAGCTGCGAAAATTGCTTCTCGTACTTCAGCTTCTGTACTATCACGCATGTGCTCGACTAAATCTTTGATGTGACCCCACTCGAAATGGTCCAGCACATTCAGATCCGGTGATCGCGCCGGCCAGATGATCGTGCCACCTCGTCCTATCCATTTATCTGGATAATGCGCGCTTAAATGTTCGCGTATCTGCCGAGAAAAATGCGCAAGAGCCCCATCATGTTGAAAAATCAGTTTTACTTGAAGAGGAACATCTTCGAGTAGAACAGGCAATTGATTTTCGAGAAAATTAATGTAAACTTCTCCATTTAATCGGGGCGGCAGAAAATAAGGACCGATCTAAAAAAAAATCGTCAAAGAAAATGATTTGTTAAAGCAGCGAAAGAAAATGTCTTAACTTACTAACAAATAAATTTATTACTTACGATTTGGTTCGCTATTATTCCTGCCCATACGTTAATCGCCCAACGATATTGGAAAGCACGCTGTCGGATAGCGGGCCGGATTTTCTTCGGCCCATAATAAATAATCACGGCTATATTAAATACGCCGTTTGGCGTGAACGTAGCCTCGTCCGTCCACAAAATGCGGTCGGGGAAACAATTATTCCGCCGATACTGCGCGAGAAACCCTGTGTTTTTTTGATTGTTAATATTTATTTACTTTTTCATTTTAAATAACGCGAAAACATTAAATTATGATAATAAAAATACCCCTTAACAAAAATAGATGCGCTGTTCTTGATCTCTCGGCAAAAGTTGTTGCACTCGCTGATAGTGAAACAGGTGCAATCCCTTTTGGCGTAGAACACGGTGCACCACGTTTCGCGAGAGACCGAGCATCCGAGTCACGCGGCGCACGCTGCTCCGAGGGTTCTCTTCGAACACTTGCAGGATTCTCTCCTCTTCGTCCACACGATAATTAACCGGTGCACCAGCGTTTCGTCGATCGGATGTAAGAACTCCCATCGTTCTTGCGCGTCGAATACACCTCAAAATTATTTTATGATCAGGATGTCTCTCAGGGTCGGGAAATCGCTCCGCGTAAAGACGAGCCGCTGCACGAGCGTTTTCTCCGGCTACTCCGTACAAGATAATCATATCGGTGTATTCCTCTGCTGTGTAATCCACCATTATTTTATGATTCACAAACTCACAAGACTTTGACGTATAATTCGGATGCTAGGCAGCTACTGTTGTAGAGCAACGAATATTAATTTCGAAAGAAAATCGATGACAAAAAAACGCTATTGAAACAAATAAAGGTCGTTAAAATTAAACAGCGTTTATTTATTACATCGTAGGGATGTCACTAATAAATAAACGCTAAGATATGATATATACTATCGTATAACAATATTGGTAAGTCGTCTACAGACGATTCCGAGTCTCGACATCGAACTTGCGAAACCCATGATCGACCGTTAGATGCCGTGCCGTCGTAGCGGTGAGATTCCGACAACGGGCGATGGCGCCGTACGGGCTCGTGCGACGACCGGCCCGTGGACCGGTCGCCTAGTAGTGTCACATTGTTTTGAGCTTTTCGACTTACGAGACTCCTAGAAATATCATTGCCACCTTCGACTAGAGAGGATACGGCCTTAGAGGCGTTTAGGCATAATCCCACGGATGCTACAGTGGGCCGGGAAACCCGAAATAGTAGCCAAAAGTTAAACATTGATCGGATTAGCATAAAAATTCTTACTCGGGGGTTTTCGGGATCGCTGATCCCGAATTCGACATTAAAAATTCAAAATTCAAAATGGCCGATACCAAATGGCGGACCAAAAATGCATAAACAAGACAAACTTCGAATACAAATATTTTTTAGGGATTTTTGAGGTCGCTGATTACGATTATGACATTGTAATCATGAAATTCAAAATGGCGACCAACAATGGAAAAACGAATTGAAATTACTCAAAATAGCTAATCACTTTTAAAAAAATTTGCTTGATGCACTGTATGATGTTGATATAATGGATGGCAATGCAATGTATCGATTTATGATGTTTTTGTTGTAATAAAAATTATTATTTTGTAAATACGCCTGCGAGATTAGCCTAAATATAGTTTCCAGAGTCCACCACTTGGAGGTTGCAGTGCGATTTGAGACTCCAATTTTTTTTACCTTTTTTATTTTTTTAAAACTTTTAAAGTTTTTTTTAAACTTTTTAAAAAATTTTTTTAAAATATATTATTTTTATTTTTATTTTTACCTTTTTAAATTAAAAACTTTTCTTATATATTTTTTTTTAAATTCCTCTTATAATATTTTGAATATACTGGGTGACCCATTTTAACTTAGGCAGCCAAATAACTCGAAAAATAAGCACATTACGAAAAAATGTTTAGAATCAAAATTTCGTCATTTCGAGGGGGACGTACAATGACGTTAAAATGAGCCCCCCACCCCTCCCCCTGGGCGGTGAGGGGGGGCAAGTTTGAAATCTTAAATAGGAACCCCTATTTTTTATTGCATATTCGGAATCTTTGGCTAAAAACACATACAATTTGTCTGAAACATTTTTCTCGATTCATGATAGATGGCGCTGTAATCGACGAAATTCAATTTCTTCGATTTCTCTTACTGAGAACCCATGCTTACGATTCTGCAATAAATTAACAATAAAAATACCACGTTTTCATTGTTAATACTCGAAATTAGTCTTAAAACAAACTTCTCATTATTTTTTATTACTCATTAATTACTTCTCAAGAAACTGCTTTTAACGTAACCCAGGAACAACGTCGTGGACGTAGCAGTTTTCTGTTCCCTTCGGGGTGCTTGATTAACGTGAGTCCCCTCGCCTCTCACAATTCGGGGTGCTTGAACGTGTGGTAACCCAGCCAGTGAAGGCAAGGTCGTGTGGTGATCCAGCCAGTGAAGGCAAGGTCGTGTGGTGATCCAGCCAGTGAAGGCAAGGTCGTGTGGTGACCCAACCAGTTAAGGCAAGATCAAGTAGTGACCCAGCCAGTGAAGGCAAGGTCGTGTGGTGACCCAACCAGTTAAGGCAAGGTCAAGTAGTGACCCAGCCAATGAAGGCAAGGTCCTGTGGTGATCCAACCAGTTAAGGCAAGATCAAGTAGTGACCCAGCCAGTGAAGGCAAGGTCGTGTGGTCACCCAACCAGTTAAGGCAAGGTCAAGTAGTGACCCAGCCAGTGAAGGCAAGGTCGTGTGGTCACCCAACCAGTTAAGGCAAGGTCAAGTAGTGACCCAGCCAGTGAAGGCAAGGTCGTGTGGTGACCCAACCAGTTAAGGCAAGATTGCATTGTTATCAGCTCTCTCCGCATGGAGGAGATGCTCAAAGTGTGCACCATTATTTTCTAAGGATAACAGTAATCGACAGCGAAAGTTACGTTGTACATTTTCTAGCATTAAAGGAGTTATAGCTTCACAAGCTCTTCTTATTCTTTCCATCATATTCAATCTTGTCGTTGGAGCTTTACTATACACTGCATCTTTAACGTATCCCCATAAAAAGAAATCAAGGGGGTTCAAATCCGGTGATCTCGGAGGCCACAGAACTGGTCCACCCCGCCCTATCCACCGATTTGGGATCCTTTGATTCAAAAACATCCGTACAATACGAGCATAATGAGCAGGAGCACCATCTTGTTGATACCATAAATTTAGTCTAACTGCAAGGGGAACATTCTCTAGGTATGCTGGCAAATCATTTTCGAGGAATTCTAAATACATTGGACTATTAATTGGACGTTCAAAAAAATGAGGTCCAATGACTTGGCCATTGCAAATGCCTACCCATACATATAAACTCCAACGATGTTGATTAAGCACCTCACGATACCAATGTGGATTTTCTGGTGACCAATAGTGGCAATTATGCCTATTGAGACTACCATTGCTGATGAATGTTGCTTCATCACTGAAACAAACATTACTAAAAAAATCTGGATTCTGATCTAGCATCTCAAGAGCCCATCTACAAAATTGTACTCTGAGTACGTAGTCGGCCTCACTTAATTCCTGTACCAGAGTAATATGATACGGATGGTAATTGACTGATCGTAACAATCTATGTGCCGTAGTTTGAGGGATTCCCAGTTCTCGTTCTATTTGACGGGTACTAATATGGGTATTTTGATGAACCATAGCCAAAACTGCGAGCAATCTAGGGTCATTATTATTATGAAGTCTATTCCTTCGCCTTTCGCGATGAAGTGGATTATTACGAGATCTCCTTTCAATGTTTATAATTTGTTGATCAGTAGGATGGCGGCGATTTGGGAATCGCTCCGCATAAGTACGGGCAGTAAGTCTGTAATTTCTACCACATTCGCCAAAGGTTATAAGAATATCGACTACTTCTGTAGGCGTATAATTTGCCATTTTACCAAAATTTTATCAGAGTACAAATGTTAAAAAAATACATAAACACTTGTGACTTTGGCACTAAATGGACAAAATTTTGGAGGGATACTTAGAGGAACTCCATCAGATGGAAAGTCCAAAATGTCTCGGTACTTTGGACCATTCAAGTTGCCTAAAGGGCAGGTTACGCTAAAAGCAGTTTCTTGAGAAGTAATTAATGAGTAATAAAAAATAATGAGAAGTTCCCCTCAAAAAGTGGGGAAAAATGTGAGCGTCGAAAAAATTGCAACTATAGACGGAACGTAGAAAGGGGGTTCGGGGGGCGAAGCCCCCCGACGGGGGTCGGGGGGCGAAGCCCCCCGGGTGGAAAGAAAGGGCGCGTTTGGGGGGCGCAGGGGGGCGAAGCCCCCCGCCTACGACGAAGCAACATTCGATGGCAGACGTAGTACGACGGAAGTAGTAAGAAATAACCGGGTGTTTATTATCAAGACTGGAATAATTTTTTATTTTTTTTAAGGGTTAGGACGACTAACGCAACGACACGGAGCGAGGAGGGTGGTTTCCGAGTGAGTCAGGGGAGTCGACCGACACCTAGTCAGGTCGGGTCTGGGTTAGGGTTAGGGTTAGGTTATAGTAAAATGACCAAAAATATTTTGGAAACTGAGCACGTGGAGTGGTGTGGAATTAAGAGAGGAACATTTTATGTCCTATAAATATTACATTTCTATTAAAAGGTTTTCGAGTTATCGCCGAAAAACTGTTTTTTCACCTATGAATCTCGAAAAGGAGCACGGGATGGTATTGTTTTCGGGTCCCTATCTTCTAGATCTCGTCGAGAGAAATAAAAACGTATACCTGTATTTTTTTCCCAGGACTCGTAGTTTAGGAGTTATAAATTTTTGAAAATCCAAAAAAAAATTTTTTTTTTCCAAAATTCCTTAAAAATGTCTAATTCGTGCAAAAAATCGAAGAACTTTGAATTTTGGAAACTTTTTTTTTTCACCGAGTCATATCTCGGAAACCGTTGTATCCAGAGCTTGGCAATGTACGGCGAGATTATAGGCCTTTATTAGCTCTACAATTTTATCTCAGTACTTTTTCCCTCTAGGATTCATAGTTTCGGAGATATAGCCAATTTTTTGTTCTCCAAGGATGGTTTTTGGCGAATATCTCGGAAACGAGGGCGTTAAGGGGTGTGGTTGCTTATATTCATTCTTATTTCTATCGTCGAGATCTACGAGAAAGGTCCTACGGATCATCGTCCTAGGACCCACCGTTTAGGCTCTGTATATTTGGAGCGGGGTGTGAAATTGGTCCAAGTTCCACGGGGTTGTACGGGATGTCGAAAATGGATAAAAAATATACTATACCGATCGATAGAGAATCGAGAATCGTGCATTTGGGACTCACATTTTTAAAAAAATATTTTTGATTTTTGAATTTTTTTTCGATTTTTGAAATTTTTAAATTTTTTTCCAAGTTTCGGACCCCTCAAAAAGTGGGGAAAAATGTGAGCGTCGAAAAAATTGCAACTATAGACGGAACGTAGAAAGGGGGTTCGGGGGGCGAAGCCCCCCGACGGGGGTCGGGGGGCGAAGCCCCCCGGGTGGAAAGAAAGGGCGCGTTTGGGGGGCGCAGGGGGGCGAAGCCCCCCGCCTACGACGAAGCAACATTCGATGGCAGACGTAGTACGACGGAAGTAGTAAGAAATAACCGGGTGTTTATTATCAAGACTGGAATAATTTTTTATTTTTTTTAAGGGTTAGGACGACTAACGCAACGACACGGAGCGAGGAGGGTGGTTTCCGAGTGAGTCAGGGGAGTCGACCGACACCTAGTCAGGTCGGGTCTGGGTTAGGGTTAGGGTTAGGTTATAGTAAAATGACCAAAAATATTTTGGAAACTGAGCACGTGGAGTGGTGTGGAATTAAGAGAGGAACATTTTATGTCCTATAAATATTACATTTCTATTAAAA
Source organism: Lasius fuliginosus (assembly GCA_949152495.1). NCBI lineage: Eukaryota > Metazoa > Arthropoda > Insecta > Hymenoptera > Formicidae > Lasius > Lasius fuliginosus. The sequence goes on along the minus strand of CASCJU010000030.1, from coordinate 32,381 downwards.
GGTTTTCGAGTTATCGCCGAAAAACTGTTTTTTCACCTATGAATCTCGAAAAGGAGCACGGGATGGTATTGTTTTCGGGTCCCTATCTTCTAGATCTCGTCGAGAGAAATAAAAACGTATACCTGTATTTTTTTCACAGGACTCGTAGTTTAGGAGTTATAAATTTTTGAAAATCCAAAAAAAAATTTTTTTTTTCCAAAATTCCTTAAAAATGTCTAATTCGTGCAAAAAATCGAAGAACTTTGAATTTTGGAAACTTTTTTTTTTCACCGAGTCATATCTCGGAAACCGTTGTATCCAGAGCTTGGCAATGTACGGCGAGATTATAGGCCTTTATTAGCTCTACAATTTTATCTCAGTACTTTTTCCCTCTAGGATTCATAGTTTCGGAGATATAGCCAATTTTTTGTTCTCTAAGGATGGTTTTTGGCGAATATCTCGGAAACGAGGGCGTTAAGGGGTGTGGTTGCTTATATTCATTCTTATTTCTATCGTCGAGATCTACGAGAAAGGTCCTACGGATCATCGTCCTAGGACCCACCGTTTAGGCTCTGTATATTTGGAGCGGGGTGTGAAATTGGTCCAAGTTCCACGGGGTTGTACGGGATGTCGAAAATGGATAAAAAATATACTATACCGATCGATAGAGAATCGAGAATCGTGCATTTGGGACTCACATTTTTAAAAAAATATTTTTGATTTTTGAATTTTTTTTCGATTTTTGAAATTTTTAAATTTTTTTTCCAAGTTTCGGACCCCTCAAAAAGTGGGGAAAAATGTGAGCGTCGAAAAAATTGCAACTATAGACGGAACGTAGAAAGGGGGTTCGGGGGGCGAAGCCCCCCGACGGGGGTCGGGGGGCGAAGCCCCCCGGGTGGAAAGAAAGGGCGCGTTTGGGGGGCGCAGGGGGGCGAAGCCCCCCGCCTACGACGAAGCAACATTCGATGGCAGACGTAGTACGACGGAAGTAGTAAGAAATAACCGGGTGTTTATTATCAAGACTGGAATAATTTTTTATTTTTTTTAAGGGTTAGGACGACTAACGCAACGACACGGAGCGAGGAGGGTGGTTTCCGAGTGAGTCAGGGGAGTCGACCGACACCTAGTCAGGTCGGGTCTGGGTTAGGGTTAGGGTTAGGTTATAGTAAAATGACCAAAAATATTTTGGAAACTGAGCACGTGGAGTGGTGTGGAATTAAGAGAGGAACATTTTATGTCCTATAAATATTACATTTCTATTAAAAGGTTTTCGAGTTATCGCCGAAAAACTGTTTTTTCACCTATGAATCTCGAAAAGGAGCACGGGATGGTATTGTTTTCGGGTCCCTATCTTCTAGATCTCGTCGAGAGAAATAAAAACGTATACCTGTATTTTTTTCCCAGGACTCGTAGTTTAGGAGTTATAAATTTTTGAAAATCCAAAAAAAAATTTTTTTTTTCCAAAATTCCTTAAAAATGTCTAATTCGTGCAAAAAATCGAAGAACTTTGAATTTTGGAAACTTTTTTTTTTCACCGAGTCATATCTCGGAAACCGTTGTATCCAGAGCTTGGCAATGTACGGCGAGATTATAGGCCTTTATCAGCTCTACAATTTTATCTCAGTACTTTTTCCCTCTAGGATTCATAGTTTCGGAGATATAGCCAATTTTTTGTTCTCTAAGGATGGTTTTTGGCGAATATCTCGGAAACGAGGGCGTTAAGGGGTGTGGTTGCTTATATTCATTCTTATTTCTATCGTCGAGATCTACGAGAAAGGTCCTACGGATCATCGTCCTAGGACCCACCGTTTAGGCTCTGTATATTTGGAGCGGGGTGTGAAATTGGTCCAAGTTCCACGGGGTTGTACGGGATGTCGAAAATGGATAAAAAATATACTATACCGATCGATAGAGAATCGAGAATCGTGCATTTGGGACTCACATTTTTAAAAAAATATTTTTGATTTTTGAATTTTTTTTCGATATTTGAAATTTTTAAATTTTTTTTCCAAGTTTCGGACCCCTCAAAAAGTGGGGAAAAATGTGAGCGTCGAAAAAATTGCAACTATAGACGGAACGTAGAAAGGGGGTTCGGGGGGCGAAGCCCCCCGACGGGGGTCGGGGGGCGAAGCCCCCCGGGTGGAAAGAAAGGGCGCGTTTGGGGGGCGCAGGGGGGCGAAGCCCCCCGCCTACGACGAAGCAACATTCGATGGCAGACGTAGTACGACGGATGTAGTAAGAAATAACCGGGTGTTTATTATCAAGACTGGAATAATTTTTTATTTTTATTTTTTTTAAGGGTTAGGACGACTAACGCAACGACACGGAGCGAGGAGGGTGGTTTCCGAGTGAGTGAGGGGAGTCGACCGACACCTAGTCAGGTCGGGTCTGGGTTAGGGTTAGGGTTAGGGTTAGGTTAGGTTATAGTAAAATGACCAAAAATATTTTGGAAACTGAGCACGTGGAGTGGTGTGGAATTAAGAGAGGAACATTTTATGTCCTATAAATATTACATTTCTATTAAAAGGTTTTCGAGTTATCGCCGAAAAACTGTTTTTTCACCTATGAATCTCGAAAAGGAGCACGGGATGGTATTGTTTTCGGGTCCCTATCTTCTAGATCTCGTCGAGAGAAATAAAAACGTATACCTGTATTTTTTTCCCAGGACTCGTAGTTTAGGAGTTATAAATTTTTGAAAATCCAAAAAAAAATTTTTTTTTTCCAAAATTCCTTAAAAATGTCTAATTCGTGCAAAAAATCGAAGAACTTTGAATTTTGGAAACTTTTTTTTTTCACCGAGTCATATCTCGGAAACCGTTGTATCCAGAGCTTGGCAATGTACGGCGAGATTATAGGCCTTTATCAGCTCTACAATTTTATCTCAGTACTTTTTCCCTCTAGGATTCATAGTTTCGGAGATATAGCCAATTTTTTGTTCTCTAAGGATGGTTTTTGGCGAATATCTCGGAAACGAGGGCGTTAAGGGGTGTGGTTGCTTATATTCATTCTTATTTCTATCGTCGAGATCTACGAGAAAGGTCCTACGGATCATCGTCCTAGGACCCACCGTTTAGGCTCTGTATATTTGGAGCGGGGTGTGAAATTGGTCCAAGTTCCACGGGGTTGTACGGGATGTCGAAAATGGATAAAAAATATACTATACCGATCGATAGAGAATCGAGAATCGTGCATTTGGGACTCACATTTTTAAAAAAATATTTTTGATTTTTGAATTTTTTTTCGATATTTGAAATTTTTAAATTTTTTTTCCAAGTTTCGGACCCCTCAAAAAGTGGGGAAAAATGTGAGCGTCGAAAAAATTGCAACTATAGACGGAACGTAGAAAGGGGGTTCGGGGGGCGAAGCCCCCCGACGGGGGTCGGGGGGCGAAGCCCCCCGGGTGGAAAGAAAGGGCGCGTTTGGGGGGCGCAGGGGGGCGAAGCCCCCCGCCTACGACGAAGCAACATTCGATGGCAGACGTAGTACGACGGATGTAGTAAGAAATAACCGGGTGTTTATTATCAAGACTGGAATAATTTTTTATTTTTATTTTTTTTAAGGGTTAGGACGACTAACGCAACGACACGGAGCGAGGAGGGTGGTTTCCGAGTGAGTGAGGGGAGTCGACCGACACCTAGTCAGGTCGGGTCTGGGTTAGGGTTAGGGTTAGGGTTAGGTTAGGTTATAGTAAAATGACCAAAAATATTTTGGAAACTGAGCACGTGGAGTGGTGTGGAATTAAGAGAGGAACATTTTATGTCCTATAAATATTACATTTCTATTAAAAGGTTTTCGAGTTATCGCCGAAAAACTGTTTTTTCACCTATGAATCTCGAAAAGGAGCACGGGATGGTATTGTTTTCGGGTCCCTATCTTCTAGATCTCGTCGAGAGAAATAAAAACGTATACCTGTATTTTTTTCCCAGGACTCGTAGTTTAGGAGTTATAAATTTTTGAAAATCCAAAAAAAAATTTTTTTTTTCCAAAATTCCTTAAAAATGTCTAATTCGTGCAAAAAATCGAAGAACTTTGAATTTTGGAAACTTTTTTTTTTCACCGAGTCATATCTCGGAAACCGTTGTATCCAGAGCTTGGCAATGTACGGCGAGATTATAGGCCTTTATCAGCTCTACAATTTTATCTCAGTACTTTTTCCCTCTAGGATTCATAGTTTCGGAGATATAGCCAATTTTTTGTTCTCTAAGGATGGTTTTTGGCGAATATCTCGGAAACGAGGGCGTTAAGGGGTGTGGTTGCTTATATTCATTCTTATTTCTATCGTCGAGATCTACGAGAAAGGTCCTACGGATCATCGTCCTAGGACCCACCGTTTAGGCTCTGTATATTTGGAGCGGGGTGTGAAATTGGTCCAAGTTCCACGGGGTTGTACGGGATGTCGAAAATGGATAAAAAATATACTATACCGATCGATAGAGAATCGAGAATCGTGCATTTGGGAGAATCGTGCATTTGGGACTCACATTTTTAAAAAAATATTTTTGATTTTTGAATTTTTTTTCGATTTTTGAAATTTTTAAATTTTTTTTCCAAGTTTCGGACCCCTCAAAAAGTGGGGAAAAATGTGAGCGTCGAAAAAATTGCAACTATAGACGGAACGTAGAAAGGGGGTTCGGGGGGCGAAGCCCCCCGACGGGGGTCGGGGGGCGAAGCCCCCCGGGTGGAAAGAAAGGGCGCGTTTGGGGGGCGCAGGGGGGCGAAGCCCCCCGCCTACGACGAAGCAACATTCGATGGCAGACGTAGTACGACGGAAGTAGTAAGAAATAACCGGGTGTTTATTATCAAGACTGGAATAATTTTTTATTTTTTTTAAGGGTTAGGACGACTAACGCAACGACACGGAGCGAGGAGGGTGGTTTCCGAGTGAGTCAGGGGAGTCGACCGACACCTAGTCAGGTCGGGTCTGGGTTAGGGTTAGGGTTAGGTTATAGTAAAATGACCAAAAATATTTTGGAAACTGAGCACGTGGAGTGGTGTGGAATTAAGAGAGGAACATTTTATGTCCTATAAATATTACATTTCTATTAAAAGGTTTTCGAGTTATCGCCGAAAAACTGTTTTTTCACCTATGAATCTCGAAAAGGAGCACGGGATGGTATTGTTTTCGGGTCCCTATCTTCTAGATCTCGTCGAGAGAAATAAAAACGTATACCTGTATTTTTTTCCCAGGACTCGTAGTTTAGGAGTTATAAATTTTTGAAAATCCAAAAAAAAATTTTTTTTTTCCAAAATTCCTTAAAAATGTCTAATTCGTGCAAAAAATCGAAGAACTTTGAATTTTGGAAACTTTTTTTTTTCACCGAGTCATATCTCGGAAACCGTTGTATCCAGAGCTTGGCAATGTACGGCGAGATTATAGGCCTTTATCAGCTCTACAATTTTATCTCAGTACTTTTTCCCTCTAGGATTCATAGTTTCGGAGATATAGCCAATTTTTTGTTCTCTAAGGATGGTTTTTGGCGAATATCTCGGAAACGAGGGCGTTAAGGGGTGTGGTTGCTTATATTCATTCTTATTTCTATCGTCGAGATCTACGAGAAAGGTCCTACGGATCATCGTCCTAGGACCCACCGTTTAGGCTCTGTATATTTGGAGCGGGGTGTGAAATTGGTCCAAGTTCCACGGGGTTGTACGGGATGTCGAAAATGGATAAAAAATATACTATACCGATCGATAGAGAATCGAGAATCGTGCATTTGGGACTCACATTTTTAAAAAAATATTTTTGATTTTTGAATTTTTTTTCGATATTTGAAATTTTTAAATTTTTTTTCCAAGTTTCGGACCCCTCAAAAAGTGGGGAAAAATGTGAGCGTCGAAAAAATTGCAACTATAGACGGAACGTAGAAAGGGGGTTCGGGGGGCGAAGCCCCCCGACGGGGGTCGGGGGGCGAAGCCCCCCGGGTGGAAAGAAAGGGCGCGTTTGGGGGGCGCAGGGGGGCGAAGCCCCCCGCCTACGACGAAGCAACATTCGATGGCAGACGTAGTACGACGGATGTAGTAAGAAATAACCGGGTGTTTATTATCAAGACTGGAATAATTTTTTATTTTTATTTTTTTTAAGGGTTAGGACGACTAACGCAACGACACGGAGCGAGGAGGGTGGTTTCCGAGTGAGTGAGGGGAGTCGACCGACACCTAGTCAGGTCGGGTCTGGGTTAGGGTTAGGGTTAGGGTTAGGTTAGGTTATAGTAAAATGACCAAAAATATTTTGGAAACTGAGCACGTGGAGTGGTGTGGAATTAAGAGAGGAACATTTTATGTCCTATAAATATTACATTTCTATTAAAAGGTTTTCGAGTTATCGCCGAAAAACTGTTTTTTCACCTATGAATCTCGAAAAGGAGCACGGGATGGTATTGTTTTCGGGTCCCTATCTTCTAGATCTCGTCGAGAGAAATAAAAACGTATACCTGTATTTTTTTCCCAGGACTCGTAGTTTAGGAGTTATAAATTTTTGAAAATCCAAAAAAAAATTTTTTTTTTCCAAAATTCCTTAAAAATGTCTAATTCGTGCAAAAAATCGAAGAACTTTGAATTTTGGAAACTTTTTTTTTTCACCGAGTCATATCTCGGAAACCGTTGTATCCAGAGCTTGGCAATGTACGGCGAGATTATAGGCCTTTATCAGCTCTACAATTTTATCTCAGTACTTTTTCCCTCTAGGATTCATAGTTTCGGAGATATAGCCAATTTTTTGTTCTCTAAGGATGGTTTTTGGCGAATATCTCGGAAACGAGGGCGTTAAGGGGTGTGGTTGCTTATATTCATTCTTATTTCTATCGTCGAGATCTACGAGAAAGGTCCTACGGATCATCGTCCTAGGACCCACCGTTTAGGCTCTGTATATTTGGAGCGGGGTGTGAAATTGGTCCAAGTTCCACGGGGTTGTACGGGATGTCGAAAATGGATAAAAAATATACTATACCGATCGATAGAGAATCGAGAATCGTGCATTTGGGACTCACATTTTTAAAAAAATATTTTTGATTTTTGAATTTTTTTTCGATATTTGAAATTTTTAAATTTTTTTTCCAAGTTTCGGACCCCTCAAAAAGTGGGGAAAAATGTGAGCGTCGAAAAAATTGCAACTATAGACGGAACGTAGAAAGGGGGTTCGGGGGGCGAAGCCCCCCGACGGGGGTCGGGGGGCGAAGCCCCCCGGGTGGAAAGAAAGGGCGCGTTTGGGGGGCGCAGGGGGGCGAAGCCCCCCGCCTACGACGAAGCAACATTCGATGGCAGACGTAGTACGACGGATGTAGTAAGAAATAACCGGGTGTTTATTATCAAGACTGGAATAATTTTTTATTTTTATTTTTTTTAAGGGTTAGGACGACTAACGCAACGACACGGAGCGAGGAGGGTGGTTTCCGAGTGAGTGAGGGGAGTCGACCGACACCTAGTCAGGTCGGGTCTGGGTTAGGGTTAGGGTTAGGGTTAGGTTAGGTTATAGTAAAATGACCAAAAATATTTTGGAAACTGAGCACGTGGAGTGGTGTGGAATTAAGAGAGGAACATTTTATGTCCTATAAATATTACATTTCTATTAAAAGGTTTTCGAGTTATCGCCGAAAAACTGTTTTTTCACCTATGAATCTCGAAAAGGAGCACGGGATGGTATTGTTTTCGGGTCCCTATCTTCTAGATCTCGTCGAGAGAAATAAAAACGTATACCTGTATTTTTTTCCCAGGACTCGTAGTTTAGGAGTTATAAATTTTTGAAAATCCAAAAAAAAATTTTTTTTTTCCAAAATTCCTTAAAAATGTCTAATTCGTGCAAAAAATCGAAGAACTTTGAATTTTGGAAACTTTTTTTTTTCACCGAGTCATATCTCGGAAACCGTTGTATCCAGAGCTTGGCAATGTACGGCGAGATTATAGGCCTTTATCAGCTCTACAATTTTATCTCAGTACTTTTTCCCTCTAGGATTCATAGTTTCGGAGATATAGCCAATTTTTTGTTCTCTAAGGATGGTTTTTGGCGAATATCTCGGAAACGAGGGCGTTAAGGGGTGTGGTTGCTTATATTCATTCTTATTTCTATCGTCGAGATCTACGAGAAAGGTCCTACGGATCATCGTCCTAGGACCCACCGTTTAGGCTCTGTATATTTGGAGCGGGGTGTGAAATTGGTCCAAGTTCCACGGGGTTGTACGGGATGTCGAAAATGGATAAAAAATATACTATACCGATCGATAGAGAATCGAGAATCGTGCATTTGGGACTCACATTTTTAAAAAAATATTTTTGATTTTTGAATTTTTTTTCGATATTTGAAATTTTTAAATTTTTTTTCCAAGTTTCGGACCCCTCAAAAAGTGGGGAAAAATGTGAGCGTCGAAAAAATTGCAACTATAGACGGAACGTAGAAAGGGGGTTCGGGGGGCGAAGCCCCCCGACGGGGGTCGGGGGGCGAAGCCCCCCGGGTGGAAAGAAAGGGCGCGTTTGGGGGGCGCAGGGGGGCGAAGCCCCCCGCCTACGACGAAGCAACATTCGATGGCAGACGTAGTACGACGGATGTAGTAAGAAATAACCGGGTGTTTATTATCAAGACTGGAATAATTTTTTATTTTTATTTTTTTTAAGGGTTAGGACGACTAACGCAACGACACGGAGCGAGGAGGGTGGTTTCCGAGTGAGTGAGGGGAGTCGACCGACACCTAGTCAGGTCGGGTCTGGGTTAGGGTTAGGGTTAGGGTTAGGTTAGGTTATAGTAAAATGACCAAAAATATTTTGGAAACTGAGCACGTGGAGTGGTGTGGAATTAAGAGAGGAACATTTTATGTCCTATAAATATTACATTTCTATTAAAAGGTTTTCGAGTTATCGCCGAAAAACTGTTTTTTCACCTATGAATCTCGAAAAGGAGCACGGGATGGTATTGTTTTCGGGTCCCTATCTTCTAGATCTCGTCGAGAGAAATAAAAACGTATACCTGTATTTTTTTCCCAGGACTCGTAGTTTAGGAGTTATAAATTTTTGAAAATCCAAAAAAAAATTTTTTTTTTCCAAAATTCCTTAAAAATGTCTAATTCGTGCAAAAAATCGAAGAACTTTGAATTTTGGAAACTTTTTTTTTTCACCGAGTCATATCTCGGAAACCGTTGTATCCAGAGCTTGGCAATGTACGGCGAGATTATAGGCCTTTATCAGCTCTACAATTTTATCTCAGTACTTTTTCCCTCTAGGATTCATAGTTTCGGAGATATAGCCAATTTTTTGTTCTCTAAGGATGGTTTTTGGCGAATATCTCGGAAACGAGGGCGTTAAGGGGTGTGGTTGCTTATATTCATTCTTATTTCTATCGTCGAGATCTACGAGAAAGGTCCTACGGATCATCGTCCTAGGACCCACCGTTTAGGCTCTGTATATTTGGAGCGGGGTGTGAAATTGGTCCAAGTTCCACGGGGTTGTACGGGATGTCGAAAATGGATAAAAAATATACTATACCGATCGATAGAGAATCGAGAATCGTGCATTTGGGACTCACATTTTTAAAAAAATATTTTTGATTTTTGAATTTTTTTTCGATATTTGAAATTTTTAAATTTTTTTTCCAAGTTTCGGACCCCTCAAAAAGTGGGGAAAAATGTGAGCGTCGAAAAAATTGCAACTATAGACGGAACGTAGAAAGGGGGTTCGGGGGGCGAAGCCCCCCGACGGGGGTCGGGGGGCGAAGCCCCCCGGGTGGAAAGAAAGGGCGCGTTTGGGGGGCGCAGGGGGGCGAAGCCCCCCGCCTACGACGAAGCAACATTCGATGGCAGACGTAGTACGACGGATGTAGTAAGAAATAACCGGGTGTTTATTATCAAGACTGGAATAATTTTTTATTTTTATTTTTTTTAAGGGTTAGGACGACTAACGCAACGACACGGAGCGAGGAGGGTGGTTTCCGAGTGAGTGAGGGGAGTCGACCGACACCTAGTCAGGTCGGGTCTGGGTTAGGGTTAGGGTTAGGGTTAGGTTAGGTTATAGTAAAATGACCAAAAATATTTTGGAAACTGAGCACGTGGAGTGGTGTGGAATTAAGAGAGGAACATTTTATGTCCTATAAATATTACATTTCTATTAAAAGGTTTTCGAGTTATCGCCGAAAAACTGTTTTTTCACCTATGAATCTCGAAAAGGAGCACGGGATGGTATTGTTTTCGGGTCCCTATCTTCTAGATCTCGTCGAGAGAAATAAAAACGTATACCTGTATTTTTTTCCCAGGACTCGTAGTTTAGGAGTTATAAATTTTTGAAAATCCAAAAAAAAATTTTTTTTTTCCAAAATTCCTTAAAAATGTCTAATTCGTGCAAAAAATCGAAGAACTTTGAATTTTGGAAACTTTTTTTTTTCACCGAGTCATATCTCGGAAACCGTTGTATCCAGAGCTTGGCAATGTACGGCGAGATTATAGGCCTTTATCAGCTCTACAATTTTATCTCAGTACTTTTTCCCTCTAGGATTCATAGTTTCGGAGATATAGCCAATTTTTTGTTCTCTAAGGATGGTTTTTGGCGAATATCTCGGAAACGAGGGCGTTAAGGGGTGTGGTTGCTTATATTCATTCTTATTTCTATCGTCGAGATCTACGAGAAAGGTCCTACGGATCATCGTCCTAGGACCCACCGTTTAGGCTCTGTATATTTGGAGCGGGGTGTGAAATTGGTCCAAGTTCCACGGGGTTGTACGGGATGTCGAAAATGGATAAAAAATATACTATACCGATCGATAGAGAATCGAGAATCGTGCATTTGGGACTCACATTTTTAAAAAAATATTTTTGATTTTTGAATTTTTTTTCGATATTTGAAATTTTTAAATTTTTTTTCCAAGTTTCGGACCCCTCAAAAAGTGGGGAAAAATGTGAGCGTCGAAAAAATTGCAACTATAGACGGAACGTAGAAAGGGGGTTCGGGGGGCGAAGCCCCCCGACGGGGGTCGGGGGGCGAAGCCCCCCGGGTGGAAAGAAAGGGCGCGTTTGGGGGGCGCAGGGGGGCGAAGCCCCCCGCCTACGACGAAGCAACATTCGATGGCAGACGTAGTACGACGGATGTAGTAAGAAATAACCGGGTGTTTATTATCAAGACTGGAATAATTTTTTATTTTTATTTTTTTTAAGGGTTAGGACGACTAACGCAACGACACGGAGCGAGGAGGGTGGTTTCCGAGTGAGTGAGGGGAGTCGACCGACACCTAGTCAGGTCGGGTCTGGGTTAGGGTTAGGGTTAGGGTTAGGTTAGGTTATAGTAAAATGACCAAAAATATTTTGGAAACTGAGCACGTGGAGTGGTGTGGAATTAAGAGAGGAACATTTTATGTCCTATAAATATTACATTTCTATTAAAAGGTTTTCGAGTTATCGCCGAAAAACTGTTTTTTCACCTATGAATCTCGAAAAGGAGCACGGGATGGTATTGTTTTCGGGTCCCTATCTTCTAGATCTCGTCGAGAGAAATAAAAACGTATACCTGTATTTTTTTCCCAGGACTCGTAGTTTAGGAGTTATAAATTTTTGAAAATCCAAAAAAAAATTTTTTTTTTCCAAAATTCCTTAAAAATGTCTAATTCGTGCAAAAAATCGAAGAACTTTGAATTTTGGAAACTTTTTTTTTTCACCGAGTCATATCTCGGAAACCGTTGTATCCAGAGCTTGGCAATGTACGGCGAGATTATAGGCCTTTATCAGCTCTACAATTTTATCTCAGTACTTTTTCCCTCTAGGATTCATAGTTTCGGAGATATAGCCAATTTTTTGTTCTCTAAGGATGGTTTTTGGCGAATATCTCGGAAACGAGGGCGTTAAGGGGTGTGGTTGCTTATATTCATTCTTATTTCTATCGTCGAGATCTACGAGAAAGGTCCTACGGATCATCGTCCTAGGACCCACCGTTTAGGCTCTGTATATTTGGAGCGGGGTGTGAAATTGGTCCAAGTTCCACGGGGTTGTACGGGATGTCGAAAATGGATAAAAAATATACTATACCGATCGATAGAGAATCGAGAATCGTGCATTTGGGACTCACATTTTTAAAAAAATATTTTTGATTTTTGAATTTTTTTTCGATATTTGAAATTTTTAAATTTTTTTTCCAAGTTTCGGACCCCTCAAAAAGTGGGGAAAAATGTGAGCGTCGAAAAAATTGCAACTATAGACGGAACGTAGAAAGGGGGTTCGGGGGGCGAAGCCCCCCGACGGGGGTCGGGGGGCGAAGCCCCCCGGGTGGAAAGAAAGGGCGCGTTTGGGGGGCGCAGGGGGGCGAAGCCCCCCGCCTACGACGAAGCAACATTCGATGGCAGACGTAGTACGACGGATGTAGTAAGAAATAACCGGGTGTTTATTATCAAGACTGGAATAATTTTTTATTTTTATTTTTTTTAAGGGTTAGGACGACTAACGCAACGACACGGAGCGAGGAGGGTGGTTTCCGAGTGAGTGAGGGGAGTCGACCGACACCTAGTCAGGTCGGGTCTGGGTTAGGGTTAGGGTTAGGGTTAGGTTAGGTTATAGTAAAATGACCAAAAATATTTTGGAAACTGAGCACGTGGAGTGGTGTGGAATTAAGAGAGGAACATTTTATGTCCTATAAATATTACATTTCTATTAAAAGGTTTTCGAGTTATCGCCGAAAAACTGTTTTTTCACCTATGAATCTCGAAAAGGAGCACGGGATGGTATTGTTTTCGGGTCCCTATCTTCTAGATCTCGTCGAGAGAAATAAAAACGTATACCTGTATTTTTTTCCCAGGACTCGTAGTTTAGGAGTTATAAATTTTTGAAAATCCAAAAAAAAATTTTTTTTTTCCAAAATTCCTTAAAAATGTCTAATTCGTGCAAAAAATCGAAGAACTTTGAATTTTGGAAACTTTTTTTTTTCACCGAGTCATATCTCGGAAACCGTTGTATCCAGAGCTTGGCAATGTACGGCGAGATTATAGGCCTTTATCAGCTCTACAATTTTATCTCAGTACTTTTTCCCTCTAGGATTCATAGTTTCGGAGATATAGCCAATTTTTTGTTCTCTAAGGATGGTTTTTGGCGAATATCTCGGAAACGAGGGCGTTAAGGGGTGTGGTTGCTTATATTCATTCTTATTTCTATCGTCGAGATCTACGAGAAAGGTCCTACGGATCATCGTCCTAGGACCCACCGTTTAGGCTCTGTATATTTGGAGCGGGGTGTGAAATTGGTCCAAGTTCCACGGGGTTGTACGGGATGTCGAAAATGGATAAAAAATATACTATACCGATCGATAGAGAATCGAGAATCGTGCATTTGGGACTCACATTTTTAAAAAAATATTTTTGATTTTTGAATTTTTTTTCGATATTTGAAATTTTTAAATTTTTTTTCCAAGTTTCGGACCCCTCAAAAAGTGGGGAAAAATGTGAGCGTCGAAAAAATTGCAACTATAGACGGAACGTAGAAAGGGGGTTCGGGGGGCGAAGCCCCCCGACGGGGGTCGGGGGGCGAAGCCCCCCGGGTGGAAAGAAAGGGCGCGTTTGGGGGGCGCAGGGGGGCGAAGCCCCCCGCCTACGACGAAGCAACATTCGATGGCAGACGTAGTACGACGGATGTAGTAAGAAATAACCGGGTGTTTATTATCAAGACTGGAATAATTTTTTATTTTTATTTTTTTTAAGGGTTAGGACGACTAACGCAACGACACGGAGCGAGGAGGGTGGTTTCCGAGTGAGTGAGGGGAGTCGACCGACACCTAGTCAGGTCGGGTCTGGGTTAGGGTTAGGGTTAGGGTTAGGTTAGGTTATAGTAAAATGACCAAAAATATTTTGGAAACTGAGCACGTGGAGTGGTGTGGAATTAAGAGAGGAACATTTTATGTCCTATAAATATTACATTTCTATTAAAAGGTTTTCGAGTTATCGCCGAAAAACTGTTTTTTCACCTATGAATCTCGAAAAGGAGCACGGGATGGTATTGTTTTCGGGTCCCTATCTTCTAGATCTCGTCGAGAGAAATAAAAACGTATACCTGTATTTTTTTCCCAGGACTCGTAGTTTAGGAGTTATAAATTTTTGAAAATCCAAAAAAAAATTTTTTTTTTCCAAAATTCCTTAAAAATGTCTAATTCGTGCAAAAAATCGAAGAACTTTGAATTTTGGAAACTTTTTTTTTTCACCGAGTCATATCTCGGAAACCGTTGTATCCAGAGCTTGGCAATGTACGGCGAGATTATAGGCCTTTATCAGCTCTACAATTTTATCTCAGTACTTTTTCCCTCTAGGATTCATAGTTTCGGAGATATAGCCAATTTTTTGTTCTCTAAGGATGGTTTTTGGCGAATATCTCGGAAACGAGGGCGTTAAGGGGTGTGGTTGCTTATATTCATTCTTATTTCTATCGTCGAGATCTACGAGAAAGGTCCTACGGATCATCGTCCTAGGACCCACCGTTTAGGCTCTGTATATTTGGAGCGGGGTGTGAAATTGGTCCAAGTTCCACGGGGTTGTACGGGATGTCGAAAATGGATAAAAAATATACTATACCGATCGATAGAGAATCGAGAATCGTGCATTTGGGACTCACATTTTTAAAAAAATATTTTTGATTTTTGAATTTTTTTTCGATATTTGAAATTTTTAAATTTTTTTTCCAAGTTTCGGACCCCTCAAAAAGTGGGGAAAAATGTGAGCGTCGAAAAAATTGCAACTATAGACGGAACGTAGAAAGGGGGTTCGGGGGGCGAAGCCCCCCGACGGGGGTCGGGGGGCGAAGCCCCCCGGGTGGAAAGAAAGGGCGCGTTTGGGGGGCGCAGGGGGGCGAAGCCCCCCGCCTACGACGAAGCAACATTCGATGGCAGACGTAGTACGACGGATGTAGTAAGAAATAACCGGGTGTTTATTATCAAGACTGGAATAATTTTTTATTTTTATTTTTTTTAAGGGTTAGGACGACTAACGCAACGACACGGAGCGAGGAGGGTGGTTTCCGAGTGAGTGAGGGGAGTCGACCGACACCTAGTCAGGTCGGGTCTGGGTTAGGGTTAGGGTTAGGGTTAGGTTAGGTTATAGTAAAATGACCAAAAATATTTTGGAAACTGAGCACGTGGAGTGGTGTGGAATTAAGAGAGGAACATTTTATGTCCTATAAATATTACATTTCTATTAAAAGGTTTTCGAGTTATCGCCGAAAAACTGTTTTTTCACCTATGAATCTCGAAAAGGAGCACGGGATGGTATTGTTTTCGGGTCCCTATCTTCTAGATCTCGTCGAGAGAAATAAAAACGTATACCTGTATTTTTTTCCCAGGACTCGTAGTTTAGGAGTTATAAATTTTTGAAAATCCAAAAAAAAATTTTTTTTTTCCAAAATTCCTTAAAAATGTCTAATTCGTGCAAAAAATCGAAGAACTTTGAATTTTGGAAACTTTTTTTTTTCACCGAGTCATATCTCGGAAACCGTTGTATCCAGAGCTTGGCAATGTACGGCGAGATTATAGGCCTTTATCAGCTCTACAATTTTATCTCAGTACTTTTTCCCTCTAGGATTCATAGTTTCGGAGATATAGCCAATTTTTTGTTCTCTAAGGATGGTTTTTGGCGAATATCTCGGAAACGAGGGCGTTAAGGGGTGTGGTTGCTTATATTCATTCTTATTTCTATCGTCGAGATCTACGAGAAAGGTCCTACGGATCATCGTCCTAGGACCCACCGTTTAGGCTCTGTATATTTGGAGCGGGGTGTGAAATTGGTCCAAGTTCCACGGGGTTGTACGGGATGTCGAAAATGGATAAAAAATATACTATACCGATCGATAGAGAATCGAGAATCGTGCATTTGGGACTCACATTTTTAAAAAAATATTTTTGATTTTTGAATTTTTTTTCGATATTTGAAATTTTTAAATTTTTTTTCCAAGTTTCGGACCCCTCAAAAAGTGGGGAAAAATGTGAGCGTCGAAAAAATTGCAACTATAGACGGAACGTAGAAAGGGGGTTCGGGGGGCGAAGCCCCCCGACGGGGGTCGGGGGGCGAAGCCCCCCGGGTGGAAAGAAAGGGCGCGTTTGGGGGGCGCAGGGGGGCGAAGCCCCCCGCCTACGACGAAGCAACATTCGATGGCAGACGTAGTACGACGGATGTAGTAAGAAATAACCGGGTGTTTATTATCAAGACTGGAATAATTTTTTATTTTTATTTTTTTTAAGGGTTAGGACGACTAACGCAACGACACGGAGCGAGGAGGGTGGTTTCCGAGTGAGTGAGGGGAGTCGACCGACACCTAGTCAGGTCGGGTCTGGGTTAGGGTTAGGGTTAGGGTTAGGTTAGGTTATAGTAAAATGACCAAAAATATTTTGGAAACTGAGCACGTGGAGTGGTGTGGAATTAAGAGAGGAACATTTTATGTCCTATAAATATTACATTTCTATTAAAAGGTTTTCGAGTTATCGCCGAAAAACTGTTTTTTCACCTATGAATCTCGAAAAGGAGCACGGGATGGTATTGTTTTCGGGTCCCTATCTTCTAGATCTCGTCGAGAGAAATAAAAACGTATACCTGTATTTTTTTCCCAGGACTCGTAGTTTAGGAGTTATAAATTTTTGAAAATCCAAAAAAAAATTTTTTTTTTCCAAAATTCCTTAAAAATGTCTAATTCGTGCAAAAAATCGAAGAACTTTGAATTTTGGAAACTTTTTTTTTTCACCGAGTCATATCTCGGAAACCGTTGTATCCAGAGCTTGGCAATGTACGGCGAGATTATAGGCCTTTATCAGCTCTACAATTTTATCTCAGTACTTTTTCCCTCTAGGATTCATAGTTTCGGAGATATAGCCAATTTTTTGTTCTCTAAGGATGGTTTTTGGCGAATATCTCGGAAACGAGGGCGTTAAGGGGTGTGGTTGCTTATATTCATTCTTATTTCTATCGTCGAGATCTACGAGAAAGGTCCTACGGATCATCGTCCTAGGACCCACCGTTTAGGCTCTGTATATTTGGAGCGGGGTGTGAAATTGGTCCAAGTTCCACGGGGTTGTACGGGATGTCGAAAATGGATAAAAAATATACTATACCGATCGATAGAGAATCGAGAATCGTGCATTTGGGACTCACATTTTTAAAAAAATATTTTTGATTTTTGAATTTTTTTTCGATATTTGAAATTTTTAAATTTTTTTTCCAAGTTTCGGACCCCTCAAAAAGTGGGGAAAAATGTGAGCGTCGAAAAAATTGCAACTATAGACGGAACGTAGAAAGGGGGTTCGGGGGGCGAAGCCCCCCGACGGGGGTCGGGGGGCGAAGCCCCCCGGGTGGAAAGAAAGGGCGCGTTTGGGGGGCGCAGGGGGGCGAAGCCCCCCGCCTACGACGAAGCAACATTCGATGGCAGACGTAGTACGACGGATGTAGTAAGAAATAACCGGGTGTTTATTATCAAGACTGGAATAATTTTTTATTTTTATTTTTTTTAAGGGTTAGGACGACTAACGCAACGACACGGAGCGAGGAGGGTGGTTTCCGAGTGAGTGAGGGGAGTCGACCGACACCTAGTCAGGTCGGGTCTGGGTTAGGGTTAGGGTTAGGTTATAGTAAAATGACCAAAAATATTTTGGAAACTGAGCACGTGGAGTGGTGTGGAATTAAGAGAGGAACATTTTATGTCCTATAAATATTACATTTCTATTAAAAGGTTTTCGAGTTATCGCCGAAAAACTGTTTTTTCACCTATGAATCTCGAAAAGGAGCACGGGATGGTATTGTTTTCGTGTCCCTATCTTCTAGATCTCGTCGAGAGAAATAAAAACGTATACCTGTATTTTTTCCCAGGACTCGTAGTTTAGGAGTTATAAATTTTTGAAAATCCAAAAAAAAATTTTTTTTTTCCAAAATTCCTTAAAAATGTCTAATTCGTGCAAAAAATCGAAGAACTTTGAATTTTGGAAACTTTTTTTTTTCACCGAGTCATATCTCGGAAACCGTTGTATCCAGAGCTTGGCAATGTACGGCGAGATTATAGGCCTTTATTAGCTCTACAATTTTATCTCAGTACTTTTTCCCTCTAGGATTCATAGTTTCGGAGATATAGCCAATTTTTGTTCTCTAAGGATGGTTTTTGGCGAATATCTCGGAAACGAGGGCGTTAAGGGGTGTGGTTGCTTATATTCATTCTTATTTCTATCGTCGAGATCTACGAGAAAGGTCCTACGGATCATCGTCCTAGGACCCACCGTTTAGGCTCTGTATATTTGGAGCGGGGTGTGAAATTGGTCCAAGTTCCACGGGGTTGTACGGGATGTCGAAAATGGATAAAAAATATACTATACCAATCGATAGAGAATCGAGAATCGTGCATTTGGGACTCACATTTTTAAAAAAATATTTTTGATTTTTGAATTTTTTTTCGATTTTTGAAATTTTTAAATTTTTTTTCCAAGTTTCGGACCCCTCAAAAAGTGGGGAAAAATGTGAGCGTCGAAAAAATTGCAACTATAGACGGAACGTAGAAAGGGGGTTCGGGGGGCGAAGCCCCCCGACGGGGGTCGGGGGGCGAAGCCCCCCGGGTGGAAAGAAAGGGCGCGTTTGGGGGGCGCAGGGGGGCGAAGCCCCCCGCCTACGACGAAGCAACATTCGATGGCAGACGTAGTACGACGGAAGTAGTAAGAAATAACCGGGTGTTTATTATCAAGACTGGAATAATTTTTTATTTTTATTTTTTTTAAGGGTTAGGACGACTAACGCAACGACACGGAGCGAGGAGGGTGGTTTCCGAGTGAGTCAGGGGAGTCGACCGACACCTAGTCAGGTCGGGTCTGGGTTAGGGTTAGGTTAGGTTAGGGTTAGGTTAGGTTATAGTAAAATGACCAAAAATATTTTGGAAACTGAGCACGTGGAGTGGTGTGGAATTAAGAGAGGAACATTTTATGTCCTATAAATATTACATTTCTATTAAAAGGTTTTCGAGTTATCGCCGAAAAACTGTTTTTTCACCTATGAATCTCGAAAAGGAGCACGGGATGGTATTGTTTTCGGGTCCCTATCTTCTAGATCTCGTCGAGAGAAATAAAAACGTATACCTGTATTTTTTTCCCAGGACTCGTAGTTTAGGAGTTATAAATTTTTGAAAATCCAAAAAAAAATTTTTTTTTTCCAAAATTCCTTAAAAATGTCTAATTCGTGCAAAAAATCGAAGAACTTTGAATTTTGGAAACTTTTTTTTTTCACCGAGTCATATCTCGGAAACCGTTGTATCCAGAGCTTGGCAATGTACGGCGAGATTATAGGCCTTTATCAGCTCTACAATTTTATCTCAGTACTTTTTCCCTCTAGGATTCATAGTTTCGGAGATATAGCCAATTTTTTGTTCTCTAAGGATGGTTTTTGGCGAATATCTCGGAAACGAGGGCGTTAAGGGGTGTGGTTGCTTATATTCATTCTTATTTCTATCGTCGAGATCTACGAGAAAGGTCCTACGGATCATCGTCCTAGGACCCACCGTTTAGGCTCTGTATATTTGGAGCGGGGTGTGAAATTGGTCCAAGTTCCACGGGGTTGTACGGGATGTCGAAAATGGATAAAAAATATACTATACCGATCGATAGAGAATCGAGAATCGTGCATTTGGGACTCACATTTTTAAAAAAATATTTTTGATTTTTGAATTTTTTTTCGATATTTGAAATTTTTAAATTTTTTTTCCAAGTTTCGGACCCCTCAAAAAGTGGGGAAAAATGTGAGCGTCGAAAAAATTGCAACTATAGACGGAACGTAGAAAGGGGGTTCGGGGGGCGAAGCCCCCCGACGGGGGTCGGGGGGCGAAGCCCCCCGGGTGGAAAGAAAGGGCGCGTTTGGGGGGCGCAGGGGGGCGAAGCCCCCCGCCTACGACGAAGCAACATTCGATGGCAGACGTAGTACGACGGATGTAGTAAGAAATAACCGGGTGTTTATTATCAAGACTGGAATAATTTTTTATTTTTATTTTTTTTAAGGGTTAGGACGACTAACGCAACGACACGGAGCGAGGAGGGTGGTTTCCGAGTGAGTGAGGGGAGTCGACCGACACCTAGTCAGGTCGGGTCTGGGTTAGGGTTAGGGTTAGGGTTAGGTTAGGTTATAGTAAAATGACCAAAAATATTTTGGAAACTGAGCACGTGGAGTGGTGTGGAATTAAGAGAGGAACATTTTATGTCCTATAAATATTACATTTCTATTAAAAGGTTTTCGAGTTATCGCCGAAAAACTGTTTTTTCACCTATGAATCTCGAAAAGGAGCACGGGATGGTATTGTTTTCGGGTCCCTATCTTCTAGATCTCGTCGAGAGAAATAAAAACGTATACCTGTATTTTTTTCCCAGGACTCGTAGTTTAGGAGTTATAAATTTTTGAAAATCCAAAAAAAAATTTTTTTTTTCCAAAATTCCTTAAAAATGTCTAATTCGTGCAAAAAATCGAAGAACTTTGAATTTTGGAAACTTTTTTTTTTCACCGAGTCATATCTCGGAAACCGTTGTATCCAGAGCTTGGCAATGTACGGCGAGATTATAGGCCTTTATCAGCTCTACAATTTTATCTCAGTACTTTTTCCCTCTAGGATTCATAGTTTCGGAGATATAGCCAATTTTTTGTTCTCTAAGGATGGTTTTTGGCGAATATCTCGGAAACGAGGGCGTTAAGGGGTGTGGTTGCTTATATTCATTCTTATTTCTATCGTCGAGATCTACGAGAAAGGTCCTACGGATCATCGTCCTAGGACCCACCGTTTAGGCTCTGTATATTTGGAGCGGGGTGTGAAATTGGTCCAAGTTCCACGGGGTTGTACGGGATGTCGAAAATGGATAAAAAATATACTATACCGATCGATAGAGAATCGAGAATCGTGCATTTGGGACTCACATTTTTAAAAAAATATTTTTGATTTTTGAATTTTTTTTCGATATTTGAAATTTTTAAATTTTTTTTCCAAGTTTCGGACCCCTCAAAAAGTGGGGAAAAATGTGAGCGTCGAAAAAATTGCAACTATAGACGGAACGTAGAAAGGGGGTTCGGGGGGCGAAGCCCCCCGACGGGGGTCGGGGGGCGAAGCCCCCCGGGTGGAAAGAAAGGGCGCGTTTGGGGGGCGCAGGGGGGCGAAGCCCCCCGCCTACGACGAAGCAACATTCGATGGCAGACGTAGTACGACGGATGTAGTAAGAAATAACCGGGTGTTTATTATCAAGACTGGAATAATTTTTTATTTTTATTTTTTTTAAGGGTTAGGACGACTAACGCAACGACACGGAGCGAGGAGGGTGGTTTCCGAGTGAGTGAGGGGAGTCGACCGACACCTAGTCAGGTCGGGTCTGGGTTAGGGTTAGGGTTAGGGTTAGGTTAGGTTATAGTAAAATGACCAAAAATATTTTGGAAACTGAGCACGTGGAGTGGTGTGGAATTAAGAGAGGAACATTTTATGTCCTATAAATATTACATTTCTATTAAAAGGTTTTCGAGTTATCGCCGAAAAACTGTTTTTTCACCTATGAATCTCGAAAAGGAGCACGGGATGGTATTGTTTTCGGGTCCCTATCTTCTAGATCTCGTCGAGAGAAATAAAAACGTATACCTGTATTTTTTTCCCAGGACTCGTAGTTTAGGAGTTATAAATTTTTGAAAATCCAAAAAAAAATTTTTTTTTTCCAAAATTCCTTAAAAATGTCTAATTCGTGCAAAAAATCGAAGAACTTTGAATTTTGGAAACTTTTTTTTTTCACCGAGTCATATCTCGGAAACCGTTGTATCCAGAGCTTGGCAATGTACGGCGAGATTATAGGCCTTTATCAGCTCTACAATTTTATCTCAGTACTTTTTCCCTCTAGGATTCATAGTTTCGGAGATATAGCCAATTTTTTGTTCTCTAAGGATGGTTTTTGGCGAATATCTCGGAAACGAGGGCGTTAAGGGGTGTGGTTGCTTATATTCATTCTTATTTCTATCGTCGAGATCTACGAGAAAGGTCCTACGGATCATCGTCCTAGGACCCACCGTTTAGGCTCTGTATATTTGGAGCGGGGTGTGAAATTGGTCCAAGTTCCACGGGGTTGTACGGGATGTCGAAAATGGATAAAAAATATACTATACCGATCGATAGAGAATCGAGAATCGTGCATTTGGGACTCACATTTTTAAAAAAATATTTTTGATTTTTGAATTTTTTTTCGATATTTGAAATTTTTAAATTTTTTTTCCAAGTTTCGGACCCCTCAAAAAGTGGGGAAAAATGTGAGCGTCGAAAAAATTGCAACTATAGACGGAACGTAGAAAGGGGGTTCGGGGGGCGAAGCCCCCCGACGGGGGTCGGGGGGCGAAGCCCCCCGGGTGGAAAGAAAGGGCGCGTTTGGGGGGCGCAGGGGGGCGAAGCCCCCCGCCTACGACGAAGCAACATTCGATGGCAGACGTAGTACGACGGATGTAGTAAGAAATAACCGGGTGTTTATTATCAAGACTGGAATAATTTTTTATTTTTATTTTTTTTAAGGGTTAGGACGACTAACGCAACGACACGGAGCGAGGAGGGTGGTTTCCGAGTGAGTGAGGGGAGTCGACCGACACCTAGTCAGGTCGGGTCTGGGTTAGGGTTAGGGTTAGGGTTAGGTTATAGTAAAATGACCAAAAATATTTTGGAAACTGAGCACGTGGAGTGGTGTGGAATTAAGAGAGGAACATTTTATGTCCTATAAATATTACATTTCTATTAAAAGGTTTTCGAGTTATCGCCGAAAAACTGTTTTTTCACCTATGAATCTCGAAAAGGAGCACGGGATGGTATTGTTTTCGGGTCCCTATCTTCTAGATCTCGTCGAGAGAAATAAAAACGTATACCTGTATTTTTTTCCCAGGACTCGTAGTTTAGGAGTTATAAATTTTTGAAAATCCAAAAAAAAATTTTTTTTTTCCAAAATTCCTTAAAAATGTCTAATTCGTGCAAAAAATCGAAGAACTTTGAATTTTGGAAACTTTTTTTTTTCACCGAGTCATATCTCGGAAACCGTTGTATCCAGAGCTTGGCAATGTACGGCGAGATTATAGGCCTTTATCAGCTCTACAATTTTATCTCAGTACTTTTTCCCTCTAGGATTCATAGTTTCGGAGATATAGCCAATTTTTTGTTCTCTAAGGATGGTTTTTGGCGAATATCTCGGAAACGAGGGCGTTAAGGGGTGTGGTTGCTTATATTCATTCTTATTTCTATCGTCGAGATCTACGAGAAAGGTCCTACGGATCATCGTCCTAGGACCCACCGTTTAGGCTCTGTATATTTGGAGCGGGGTGTGAAATTGGTCCAAGTTCCACGGGGTTGTACGGGATGTCGAAAATGGATAAAAAATATACTATACCGATCGATAGAGAATCGAGAATCGTGCATTTGGGACTCACATTTTTAAAAAAATATTTTTGATTTTTGAATTTTTTTTCGATATTTGAAATTTTTAAATTTTTTTTCCAAGTTTCGGACCCCTCAAAAAGTGGGGAAAAATGTGAGCGTCGAAAAAATTGCAACTATAGACGGAACGTAGAAAGGGGGTTCGGGGGGCGAAGCCCCCCGACGGGGGTCGGGGGGCGAAGCCCCCCGGGTGGAAAGAAAGGGCGCGTTTGGGGGGCGCAGGGGGGCGAAGCCCCCCGCCTACGACGAAGCAACATTCGATGGCAGACGTAGTACGACGGATGTAGTAAGAAATAACCGGGTGTTTATTATCAAGACTGGAATAATTTTTTATTTTTATTTTTTTTAAGGGTTAGGACGACTAACGCAACGACACGGAGCGAGGAGGGTGGTTTCCGAGTGAGTGAGGGGAGTCGACCGACACCTAGTCAGGTCGGGTCTGGGTTAGGGTTAGGGTTAGGTTATAGTAAAATGACCAAAAATATTTTGGAAACTGAGCACGTGGAGTGGTGTGGAATTAAGAGAGGAACATTTTATGTCCTATAAATATTACATTTCTATTAAAAGGTTTTCGA
This sequence comes from Lasius fuliginosus, assembly GCA_949152495.1. Taxonomy (NCBI): domain Eukaryota; kingdom Metazoa; phylum Arthropoda; class Insecta; order Hymenoptera; family Formicidae; genus Lasius; species Lasius fuliginosus. The sequence goes on along the minus strand of CASCJU010000030.1, from coordinate 8,455 downwards.
GTTATCGCCGAAAAACTGTTTTTTCACCTATGAATCTCGAAAAGGAGCACGGGATGGTATTGTTTTCGTGTCCCTATCTTCTAGATCTCGTCGAGAGAAATAAAAACGTATACCTGTATTTTTTCCCAGGACTCGTAGTTTAGGAGTTATAAATTTTTGAAAATCCAAAAAAAAATTTTTTTTTTCCAAAATTCCTTAAAAATGTCTAATTCGTGCAAAAAATCGAAGAACTTTGAATTTTGGAAACTTTTTTTTTTCACCGAGTCATATCTCGGAAACCGTTGTATCCAGAGCTTGGCAATGTACGGCGAGATTATAGGCCTTTATTAGCTCTACAATTTTATCTCAGTACTTTTTCCCTCTAGGATTCATAGTTTCGGAGATATAGCCAATTTTTGTTCTCTAAGGATGGTTTTTGGCGAATATCTCGGAAACGAGGGCGTTAAGGGGTGTGGTTGCTTATATTCATTCTTATTTCTATCGTCGAGATCTACGAGAAAGGTCCTACGGATCATCGTCCTAGGACCCACCGTTTAGGCTCTGTATATTTGGAGCGGGGTGTGAAATTGGTCCAAGTTCCACGGGGTTGTACGGGATGTCGAAAATGGATAAAAAATATACTATACCAATCGATAGAGAATCGAGAATCGTGCATTTGGGACTCACATTTTTAAAAAAATATTTTTGATTTTTGAATTTTTTTTCGATTTTTGAAATTTTTAAATTTTTTTTCCAAGTTTCGGACCCCTCAAAAAGTGGGGAAAAATGTGAGCGTCGAAAAAATTGCAACTATAGACGGAACGTAGAAAGGGGGTTCGGGGGGCGAAGCCCCCCGACGGGGGTCGGGGGGCGAAGCCCCCCGGGTGGAAAGAAAGGGCGCGTTTGGGGGGCGCAGGGGGGCGAAGCCCCCCGCCTACGACGAAGCAACATTCGATGGCAGACGTAGTACGACGGA
>CASCJU010000030.1:0-2500 GCA_949152495.1 Lasius fuliginosus | reverse complement strand
GTTAGGTTAGGTTAGGTTAGGTTAGGTTAGGTTAGGTTAGGTTAGGTTAGGTTAGGTTAGGTTAGGTTAGGTTAGGTTAGGTTAGGTTAGGTTAGGTTAGGTTAGGTTAGGTTAGGTTAGGTTAGGTTAGGTTAGGTTAGGTTAGGTTAGGTTAGGTTAGGTTAGGTTAGGTTAGGTTAGGTTAGGTTAGGTTAGGTTAGGTTAGGTTAGGTTAGGTTAGGTTAGGTTAGGTTAGGTTAGGTTAGGTTAGGTTAGGTTAGGTTAGGTTAGGTTAGGTTAGGTTAGGTTAGGTTAGGTTAGGTTAGGTTAGGTTAGGTTAGGTTAGGTTAGGTTAGGTTAGGTTAGGTTAGGTTAGGTTAGGTTAGGTTAGGTTAGGTTAGGTTAGGTTAGGTTAGGTTAGGTTAGGTTAGGTTAGGTTAGGTTAGGTTAGGTTAGGTTAGGTTAGGTTAGGTTAGGTTAGGTTAGGTTAGGTTAGGTTAGGTTAGGTTAGGTTAGGTTAGGTTAGGTTAGGTTAGGTTAGGTTAGGTTAGGTTAGGTTAGGTTAGGTTAGGTTAGGTTAGGTTAGGTTAGGTTAGGTTAGGTTAGGTTAGGTTAGGTTAGGTTAGGTTAGGTTAGGTTAGGTTAGGTTAGGTTAGGTTAGGTTAGGTTAGGTTAGGTTAGGTTAGGTTAGGTTAGGTTAGGTTAGGTTAGGTTAGGTTAGGTTAGGTTAGGTTAGGTTAGGTTAGGTTAGGTTAGGTTAGGTTAGGTTAGGTTAGGTTAGGTTAGGTTAGGTTAGGTTAGGTTAGGTTAGGTTAGGTTAGGTTAGGTTAGGTTAGGTTAGGTTAGGTTAGGTTAGGTTAGGTTAGGTTAGGTTAGGTTAGGTTAGGTTAGGTTAGGTTAGGTTAGGTTAGGTTAGGTTAGGTTAGGTTAGGTTAGGTTAGGTTAGGTTAGGTTAGGTTAGGTTAGGTTAGGTTAGGTTAGGTTAGGTTAGGTTAGGTTAGGTTAGGTTAGGTTAGGTTAGGTTAGGTTAGGTTAGGTTAGGTTAGGTTAGGTTAGGTTAGGTTAGGTTAGGTTAGGTTAGGTTAGGTTAGGTTAGGTTAGGTTAGGTTAGGTTAGGTTAGGTTAGGTTAGGTTAGGTTAGGTTAGGTTAGGTTAGGTTAGGTTAGGTTAGGTTAGGTTAGGTTAGGTTAGGTTAGGTTAGGTTAGGTTAGGTTAGGTTAGGTTAGGTTAGGTTAGGTTAGGTTAGGTTAGGTTAGGTTAGGTTAGGTTAGGTTAGGTTAGGTTAGGTTAGGTTAGGTTAGGTTAGGTTAGGTTAGGTTAGGTTAGGTTAGGTTAGGTTAGGTTAGGTTAGGTTAGGTTAGGTTAGGTTAGGTTAGGTTAGGTTAGGTTAGGTTAGGTTAGGTTAGGTTAGGTTAGGTTAGGTTAGGTTAGGTTAGGTTAGGTTAGGTTAGGTTAGGTTAGGTTAGGTTAGGTTAGGTTAGGTTAGGTTAGGTTAGGTTAGGTTAGGTTAGGTTAGGTTAGGTTAGGTTAGGTTAGGTTAGGTTAGGTTAGGTTAGGTTAGGTTAGGTTAGGTTAGGTTAGGTTAGGTTAGGTTAGGTTAGGTTAGGTTAGGTTAGGTTAGGTTAGGTTAGGTTAGGTTAGGTTAGGTTAGGTTAGGTTAGGTTAGGTTAGGTTAGGTTAGGTTAGGTTAGGTTAGGTTAGGTTAGGTTAGGTTAGGTTAGGTTAGGTTAGGTTAGGTTAGGTTAGGTTAGGTTAGGTTAGGTTAGGTTAGGTTAGGTTAGGTTAGGTTAGGTTAGGTTAGGTTAGGTTAGGTTAGGTTAGGTTAGGTTAGGTTAGGTTAGGTTAGGTTAGGTTAGGTTAGGTTAGGTTAGGTTAGGTTAGGTTATGGTTAGGTTAGGTTAGGTTAGGTTAGGTTAGGTTAGGTTAGGTTAGGTTAGGTTAGGTTAGGTTAGGTTAGGTTAGGTTAGGTTAGGTTAGGTTAGGTTAGGTTAGGTTAGGTTAGGTTAGGTTAGGTTAGGTTAGGTTAGGTTAGGTTAGGTTAGGTTAGGTTAGGTTAGGTTAGGTTAGGTTAGGTTAGGTTAGGTTAGGTTAGGTTAGGTTAGGTTAGGTTAGGTTAGGTTAGGTTAGGTTAGGTTAGGTTAGGTTAGGTTAGGTTAGGTTAGGTTAGGTTAGGTTAGGTTAGGTTAGGTTAGGTTAGGTTAGGTTAGGTTAGGTTAGGTTAGGTTAGGTTAGGTTAGGTTAGGTTAGGTTAGGTTAGGTTAGGTTAGGTTAGGTTAGGTTAGGTTAGGTTAGGTTAGGTTAGGTTAGGTTAGGTTAGGTTAGGTTAGGTTAGGTTAGGTTAGGTTAGGTTAGGTTAGGTTAGGTTAGGTTAGGTTAGGTTAGGTTAGGTTAGGTTAGGTTAGGTTAGGTTAGGTTAGGTTAGGTTAGGTTAGGTTAGGTTAGGTTAGGTTAGGTTAGGTTAGGTTAGGTTAGGTTAGGTTAGGTTAGGTTAGGTTAGGTTAGGTTAGGTTAGGTTAGGTTA
>CASCJU010000029.1:15000-16437 GCA_949152495.1 Lasius fuliginosus | reverse complement strand
ATCTATCACCGTTTCGGTACAAAAAGCGACAAACCGGCTCGGGCGGTACCTCCGACGATTCGGGCGGTACCTCCGGCCGACTATCGGTCGAAAATTTTCAAAGTCCCACGGCTCCGGGCGGCACCTCCGAAACGTTTCCGAGCGATTTGCGTCTAAGCGATGAGCGATACGGTGAAATGCTTCGAACGAATGTTTCATGATTTTCGACGGGCTATACGACCCCGTTATCAGATTTACGGTAAATGACGCATTTCTCGAAATTTCCGTTTCCGACGCATATTTTTTCATCATTTCGCAAAATCTGTACGCACATTCACAGAGCACGATAAAAACCACGAAACATTCGTTCGGAACGGTTAATCGTATCTATCACCGTTTCGGTACAAAAAGCGACAAACCGGCTCGGGCGGTACCTCCGACGATTCGGGCGGTACCTCCGGCCGACTATCGGTCGAAAATTTTCAAAGTCCCACGGCTCCGGGCGGCACCTCCGAAACGTTTCCGAGCGATTTGCGTCTAAGCGATGAGCGATACGGTGAAATGCTTCGAACGAATGTTTCATGATTTTCGACGGGCTATACGACCCCGTTATCAGATTTACGGTAAATGACGCATTTCTCGAAATTTCCGTTTCCGACGCATATTTTTTCATCATTTCGCAAAATCTGTACGCACATTCACAGAGCACGTTAAAAACCACGAAACATTCGTTCGGAACGGTTAATCGTATCTATCACCGTTTCGGTACAAAAAGCGACAAACCGGCTCGGGCGGTACCTCCGACGATTCGGGCGGTACCTCCGGCCGACTATCGGTCGAAAATTTTCAAAGTCCCACGGCTCCGGGCGGCACCTCCGAAACGTTTCCGAGCGATTTGCGTCTAAGCGATGAGCGATACGGTGAAATGCTTCGAACGAATGTTTCATGATTTTCGACGGGCTATACGACCCCGTTATCAGATTTACGGTAAATGACGCATTTCTCGAAATTTCCGTTTCCGACGCATATTTTTTCATCATTTCGCAAAATCTGTACGCACATTCACAGAGCACGTTAAAAACCACGAAACATTCGTTCGGAACGGTTAATCGTATCTATCACCGTTTCGGTACAAAAAGCGACAAACCGGCTCGGGCGGTACCTCCGACGATTCGGGCGGTACCTCCGGCCGACTATCGGTCGAAAATTTTCAAAGTCCCACGGCTCCGGGCGGCACCTCCGAAACGTTTCCGAGCGATTTGCGTCTAAGCGATGAGCGATACGGTGAAATGCTTCGAACGAATGTTTCATGATTTTCGACGGGCTATACGACCCCGTTATCAGATTTACGGTAAATGACGCATTTCTCGAAATTTCCGTTTCCGACGCATATTTTTTCATCATTTCGCAAAATCTGTACGCACATTCACAGAGCACGTTAAAAACCACGAAACATTC
>CASCJU010000029.1:0-5000 GCA_949152495.1 Lasius fuliginosus | reverse complement strand
TCTTCCACTGACTAAAGAGTTTCTCCTCACTTTCCTCTTGTGCCTTCCACCTCTAAATATATATTTAATGCAAATTGCATTTCACAGTTTTAAACTTATAAAAAAGATCATACTCATTCTCATTCTCCCAATGTAAATGCGCGGGTCTCGTAGGACCGCGCGCGATTTACCCTGACGCTAGATCGACGATGCCGATGCTTAGAGACGTCGAGGATAAAATCTGTCCGTCGTACGTTTAGCACGACGGTAGTTATCTTTCGCTACGGCGTACAAAGCGAGCGGGAATAGCATTATTGCCTTCCGCCACTCGTATCCGTGGAGTAAACGTTCGGTAAGCGCGACGATTCCACTGCTACGTTACGTATCGAAACGAGAGAGAATCGCGCGGCCAACACACTAGATGCGTGCGCGCCACATATGAGCCATTCGGTCTTGCGACACCGACTCGTGGCAATGATGTGCTTAACAAACAGGTGTGTGGTGTATTATATGTTGCGCCGCGATAGAGCGACGACGAACGAGACGAACGCACCGTATCCGTTCACCAGAGACTTGTTCTTCCCGGTTATAATGTTGTTTCGTAAAAACTTCGAGAATACGAACGAAACGTGCGAGACGCAAAGAACGGATCCGTCGATCCGTCCTTCTCGCGTGACCGACTCGTTCCGACGCGTCGAGCGCGACGTACTGCTAACTATAACTCCTCTTATAATACCCAACCGACCGGCCAGGCGGTCGGCGACGCACGGTCGGTCCGTAAACGCGTGCGTCGAAACGCTCCCGAAGGCGTTATAGACGGGACTCAGAGTCGCTGAGCGAGATCGTCACTTTACGAGACGTCCAACAGGACTAGTCCCGATAACATTATTGGTCTTGTGTTTCGTACATAGAACATATCTCGTGGAGAACGCACGAAGTGTCCGAGACGCGAAGAACGCGCTCCGCTCGATCGTCCGTCCGACTCGTTCGACTCGTTCGACGCGCCGAGCGCGACGCACCTCTTATAGTACCCAACCGGCCGGCCAGGCGGTCGGCGACGCACGGTCCTACGAGCGGCCGCGTACCCGCGCGAGCGCAGAAGAGCTAGCGCAGTCGAGACATGGACGGCACCTCCGGCCGACTATCGGTCGAAAATTTTCAAAGTCCCACGGCTCCGGGCGGCACCTCCGAAACGTTTACGAGCGATTTGCGTCTAAGCGATGAGCGATACGGTGAAATGCTTCGAACGAATGTTTCATGATTTTCGACGGGCTATACGACCCCGTTATCAGATTTACGGTAAATGACGCATTTCTCGAAATTTCCGTTTCCGACGCATATTTTTTCATCATTTCGCAAAATCTGTACGCACATTCACAGAGCACGTTAAAAACCACGAAACATTCGTTCGGAACGGTTAATCGTAACTATCACCGTTTCGGTACAAAAAGCGACAAACCGGCTCGGGCGGTACCTCCGACGATTCGGGCGGTACCTCCGGCCGACTATCGGTCGAAAATTTTCAAAGTCCCACGGCTCCGGGCGGCACCTCCGAAACGTTTCCGAGCGATTTGCGTCTAAGCGATGAGCGATACGGTGAAATGCTTCGAACGAATGTTTCATATTCATTTTCGACGGGCTATACGACCCCGTTATCAGATTTACGGTAAATGACGCATTTCTCGAAATTTCCGTTTCCGACGCATATTTTTTCATCATTTCGCAAAATCTGTACGCACATTCACAGAGCACGTTAAAAACCACGAAACATTCGTTCGGAACGGTTAATCGTAACTATCACCGTTTCGGTACAAAAAGCGACAAACCGGCTCGGGCGGTACCTCCGACGATTCGGGCGGTACCTCCGGCCGACTATCGGTCGAAAATTTTCAAAGTCCCACGGCTCCGGGCGGCACCTCCGAAACGTTTCCGAGCGATTTGCGTCTAAGCGATGAGCGATACGGTGAAATGCTTCGAACGAATGTTTCATGATTTTCGACGGGCTATACGACCCCGTTATCAGATTTACGGTAAATGACGCATTTCTCGAAATTTCCGTTTCCGACGCATATTTTTTCATCATTTCGCAAAATCTGTACGCACATTCACAGAGCACGTTAAAAACCACGAAACATTCGTTCGGAACGGTTAATCGTAACTATCACCGTTTCGGTACAAAAAGCGACAAACCGGCTCGGGCGGTACCTCCGACGATTCGGGCGGTACCTCCGGCCGACTATCGGTCGAAAATTTTCAAAGTCCCACGGCTCCGGGCGGCACCTCCGAAACGTTTCCGAGCGATTTGCGTCTAAGCGATGAGCGATACGGTGAAATGCTTCGAACGAATGTTTCATGATTTTCGACGGGCTATACGACCCCGTTATCAGATTTACGGTAAATGACGCATTTCTCGAAATTTCCGTTTCCGACGCATATTTTTTCATCATTTCGCAAAATCTGTACGCACATTCACAGAGCACGTTAAAAACCACGAAACATTCGTTCGGAACGGTTAATCGTAACTATCACCGTTTCGGTACAAAAAGCGACAACCGGCTCGGGCGGTACCTCCGACGATTCGGGCGGTACCTCCGGCCGACTATCGGTCGAAAATTTTCAAAGTCCCACGGCTCCGGGCGGCACCTCCGAAACGTTTCCGAGCGATTTGCGTCTAAGCGATGAGCGATACGGTGAAATGCTTCGAACGAATGTTTCATGATTTTCGACGGGCTATACGACCCCGTTATCAGATTTACGGTAAATGACGCATTTCTCGAAATTTCCGTTTCCGACGCATATTTTTTCATCATTTCGCAAAATCTGTACGCACATTCACAGAGCACGTTAAAAACCACGAAACATTCGTTCGGAACGGTTAATCGTAACTATCACCGTTTCGGTACAAAAAGCGACAAACCGGCTCGGGCGGTACCTCCGACGATTCGGGCGGTACCTCCGGCCGACTATCGGTCGAAAATTTTCAAAGTCCCACGGCTCCGGGCGGCACCTCCGAAACGTTTCCGAGCGATTTGCGTCTAAGCGATGAGCGATACGGTGAAATGCTTCGAACGAATGTTTCATGATTTTCGACGGGCTATACGACCCCGTTATCAGATTTACGGTAAATGACGCATTTCTCGAAATTTCCGTTTCCGACGCATATTTTTTCATCATTTCGCAAAATCTGTACGCACATTCACAGAGCACGTTAAAAACCACGAAACATTCGTTCGGAACGGTTAATCGTATCTATCACCGTTTCGGTACAAAAAGCGACAAACCGGCTCGGGCGGTACCTCCGACGATTCGGGCGGTACCTCCGGCCGACTATCGGTCGAAAATTTTCAAAGTCCCACGGCTCCGGGCGGCACCTCCGAAACGTTTCCGAGCGATTTGCGTCTAAGCGATGAGCGATACGGTGAAATGCTTCGAACGAATGTTTCATGATTTTCGACGGGCTATACGACCCCGTTATCAGATTTACGGTAAATGACGCATTTCTCGAAATTTCCGTTTCCGACGCATATTTTTTCATCATTTCGCAAAATCTGTACGCACATTCACAGAGCACGTTAAAAACCACGAAACATTCGTTCGGAACGGTTAATCGTATCTATCACCGTTTCGGTACAAAAAGCGACAAACCGGCTCGGGCGGTACCTCCGACGATTCGGGCGGTACCTCCGGCCGACTATCGGTCGAAAATTTTCAAAGTCCCACGGCTCCGGGCGGCACCTCCGAAACGTTTCCGAGCGATTTGCGTCTAAGCGATGAGCGATACGGTGAAATGCTTCGAACGAATGTTTCATGATTTTCGACGGGCTATACGACCCCGTTATCAGATTTACGGTAAATGACGCATTTCTCGAAATTTCCGTTTCCGACGCATATTTTTTCATCATTTCGCAAAATCTGTACGCACATTCACAGAGCACGTTAAAAACCACGAAACATTCGTTCGGAACGGTTAATCGTATCTATCACCGTTTCGGTACAAAAAGCGACAAACCGGCTCGGGCGGTACCTCCGACGATTCGGGCGGTACCTCCGGCCGACTATCGGTCGAAAATTTTCAAAGTCCCACGGCTCCGGGCGGCACCTCCGAAACGTTTCCGAGCGATTTGCGTCTAAGCGATGAGCGATACGGTGAAATGCTTCGAACGAATGTTTCATGATTTTCGACGGGCTATACGACCCCGTTATCAGATTTACGGTAAATGACGCATTTCTCGAAATTTCCGTTTCCGACGCATATTTTTTCATCATTTCGCAAAATCTGTACGCACATTCACAGAGCACGTTAAAAACCACGAAACATTCGTTCGGAACGGTTAATCGTATCTATCACCGTTTCGGTACAAAAAGCGACAAACCGGCTCGGGCGGTACCTCCGACGATTCGGGCGGTACCTCCGGCCGACTATCGGTCGAAAATTTTCAAAGTCCCACGGCTCCGGGCGGCACCTCCGAAACGTTTCCGAGCGATTTGCGTCTAAGCGATGAGCGATACGGTGAAATGCTTCGAACGAATGTTTCATGATTTTCGACGGGCTATACGACCCCGTTATCAGATTTACGGTAAATGACGCATTTCTCGAAATTTCCGTTTCCGACGCATATTTTTTCATCATTTCGCAAAATCTGTACGCACATTCACAGAGCACGTTAAAAACCACGAAACATTCGTTCGGAACGGTTAATCGTATCTATCACCGTTTCGGTACAAAAAAGCGACAAACCGGCTCGGGCGGTACCTCCGACGATTCGGGCGGTACCTCCGGCCGACTATCGGTCGAAAATTTTCAAAGTCCCACGGCTCCGGGCGGCACCTCCGAAACGTTTCCGAGCGATTTGCGTCTAAGCGATGAGCGATACGGTGAAATGCTTCGAACGAATGTTTCATGATTTTCGACGGGCTATACGACCCCGTTATCAGATTTACGGTAAATGACGCATTTCTCGAAATTTCCGTTCCGACGCATATTTTTTCATCATTTCGCAAAATCTGTACGCACATTCACA
>CASCJU010000028.1:0-17951 GCA_949152495.1 Lasius fuliginosus | reverse complement strand
GGCCTAGTAAAAGCGTCTCACGAAAATCGCCGGCATGGCCGTTCTCAGGCTTCTCTCTGGCCTCGGTGTCCTGCCGACCCTTAAGATTAACATAATTAATAGATTTAAAAATCAATGGGAATAGCCGAAAAATGGCGGACCAATCAAAAGTGGCCTTTTCGTGGCCAGTCTCTGATTACAGTGTCTCTAAGCGCATCTAAACGTCAACGCGCTCTAGAGTGAGTATTTGTAAATTACGTACAACATCGCGCCTTCCCCTCATTTCATCTTCTATGACGTTAGAAGGTTAGTGTGTGGACGTTATGAGAGGATACTGGATGCTGTAATTTTACGGTATGGCCGGATGGCGGGAGTCCTCCCAACACGGAGCCAATCAAAGGAAGAAGTGAAGTGAAGTTTTACGGTAGCGTACTTTATTTTGTCCTGTCAACGGACGGAGATACGACAAAGGAAGAAGAAAAAGACGATACCGCGATAGTTTTCACATTCTCGACAATCTTTGATATTTTTTTCATCGAGTTGCCACATTGTAATACCAGCGTTGCAAGTTATTTTGAATGCTCTTGTAATCTTAACTTAGACGAGATGTGCCTTAATTAATCCTGCTGTCAGAATTCGCTTAGTATGGACGACGAGGACGTGAACGATCAACCGGTCGACTACAGTAAGAAGTATACGGAGAGAAATGTCGCTCCGCCGCAGAATCAGCTGATCGAGTCACCGGGTGCTCAGCGATCGCGTCGTGTCTCGAAGAAGGAGTACGGCGAGCGCGACTCCAATAAAGTGGATCCGTTCGGCGACTACGCCGAGACCGATCTCGATCAGCCCACGGATTATAGTCTGCGTTACGCCGAGGACGACACCGACGAGGAGGAGAAGCAGGGCGCCGAATACTTTCCTGTCAGCGGACAAGAGGATACGGTCAAGACTTACTGTACGGAGGGGACCCCTTACGAGACGCCCTTCAACTTTTCCACGGCCACGTCCATGTCAGATCTCCGAGTCGAGGATGCGAAGGAGAGCGAGCTCTCGAAGAAGATGCCGAAGAAGCCGATTGAAATGGTTAGGAAGAGTCTGGTATCCTTCATCAAACAGCCCGAGACGCCCGATTGCGACGAACGGGACGGTTTGATAACGAAAGAACTCGAAGAGGAGAACCCGAAGGACACCGCGGTCCTCAATCCTGGCCAAGTGACTCCAGAGAAGATAGTAAGTTATTACGAGGAGGAAACATCACATAGTTTCTCGCGTGCCAATTCGCTTAGTTCCCTGAGTAGTGCGATGACTTCTCAGAATAACATTCCAGGAGTTATGTCAAAGGTAGAATCGCCATCTTCCGTGAATAAGGAAGAACTGGAAAACGATGATCACAGTGCTCTGGAATTGAATAATAATCGAGTAAAATTGTCTTCGGGAAATGATAATCTGTCCGAGCGCAAGAATAATCCACGTGTGTTGGATAAAGAAGGTTTGTATTGGATAACAAGTTGACAATAGAAAGGAGAGAAAATATATATTTTAATATATACTATATTATAGTATACTGTATACATATATATATACATATATAGTATTATAGTATACCATAGTATACTATAATATTAACTAATATTAATATATACCTAATTATTAATATATAACTAATATTAATATATAACTAATATTAATATATACTATAATATTAATATATACTATAATATTAACATATGTTTAAATATGTAATATATATTGCAGGAAAAATGGTAACATTTAGTGGCCAAGATTATTACGCAGAAGAAACTCCTTTAATGTTTTCGCGTTGTAGTTCGCTTGGCTCGTTGAGTGGATTCGAACAACATTCAATTCATGACGATCGTAGTTCTGTGGTCAGTGATTTTAGGTAAATTGTATATTTTAAATGTTATCTTTATAAATTTTATTTTTTTATTTACTATATCTTTAATTTTGCAGTATTGTGTAAAATAATAATATTATTTTGTTATTTTCTTAGTCGTAGGACCAGTGGTATAGTCTCACCGAGTGAACTGCCAGATTCACCCACACAGACATCTTTACCTAGTCCACGTAATCATAAGACCCAGAATGCAGAATTTGCATCAAAGCTACAAGAAGAGGCAGTGAGACCATCAGTTCGACAGCATTTATGTACGTTACTGATAATGTCATTTATAATATTATTGATCACCAATGTAACAATAATAATGTAAAGATTTCTCCTAAATTTTATATCTGTTGCAGCATTTAAATCGCAAATCACAATAAATAGCGTCTTTGAAGATGAGATTGCCACTTTCAAGGAAGAATCGACACCAATTGAATTTTCTAGTGCAACAAGCCTGAGCTCCCTTACGATTGACGACGAAGTCAAAATACCTAGTGATACAAAAATATATCATAAATTGGAAAGAGTGCCTGATGAAGATGAGAAGGATGTCCACAGACTCGAGACCGATATGCTTAATATGACAATGAGCAGCTCGGAGAGTAAAGAAAAAGAGGAACAAGTAAGTGATGGCGATGAGGATGACGAAGATATGTTGGCTGCCTGTATTAATATGGGAATGCAAACCAACAGGTAATGTTCCAGAGATAAAATAAAATGATTTCTATAAATTTATTTGTATAAAAATCATACAAAGATTTCGAACACTTAATTATATTACTTTTTTCCTTTTCATGTAAAATAATATTGACAAATGTATTTACAGATATAGACAATCCCTGAAGATTCAAGAACCCGCACAATCAGAATCACCGAGTATCTTAGTATCGTATCAGAGAAATTCTGTCCCAAGTAGATTGGAATCACATGCGACTCCAGTAGAGACGCCTATCAGTACCTTGAAAACAAATAGAACCGCGATAGATACCGTTGCTTCGGACACCGTACACGTATATTGCACGGAGGATACGCCCGCAGATATCTCTCCGGTAGGATCGCAATCCAATCTGTCCGCTCTTTCGATGCCAAGTGTACAAGAGGATGTGGAGAAGATAGAGCCAGACAGCCAATCAGCCGAGATCGATTGCCACAGAAGTGATTTATTCGATGAAAGTTCCAATCTTTCGGGCGAGGATGAAAAAATATTAGATGAATGCATTCAATCGGGCATACCTAAGGTATTAATTCCTTTAATTGGATAGCTTCTTCTTATAAGGGAGGGCTCAGAAATTGTAATCCATCGATTTCGAGGAAACTTAGCAGTTATCTATTTTTTATATACAGGGTGTCCCAAAGCACCCGTGCCAACGCTCGTGAGGAGATAGAACGAATCGAGATGAACAAAAAAGTCCCATACCATTTTGCTAAATTCGCAATAGTTATTGCGTTATTAATTAAAATATCTGAGCTAATGAACGCGTGGGAAGCGGTAGGCCGGAATCAGTAGGCATATGGCATATAAGATGGCTTATTTGTTTACATCTCTTAGCAACAAATATCACACGTCGCTCGTCGCTCGCTGCGTGACTCCACCTCTCGCTCAGATGATGCTTCCGTTCCTAAGAGACGTAGACAAGTAAGTTATTTTACATGCCTACCGATTCCGGCCTACCGCTTTCCACGCGCTCATTAGCTCAGATATTTTAATTAATAACGCAATAACTATTGCGAATTTAGCAAAATGGTATAGGACTTTTTTACTCATCCCGTTCTACCTTCTGACAAGCGTTGGCACGGGTGTTTTGGGACACCCTGTATATAAAAGAAGAAGTCCTGACTGACTGACTTATCAGCGCCCAGCTCAAACCGTTTAACCTAGGAATGTGAAATTTGGAAGGTACACTGTTTTTATGACGTGGGCACCACTAAGGAAGGATTTTTGGAAATTCCGTCTTTAAGGGGGTGAAAAGGGGGGTGAATTTTTTTATGAGGATAACCTATATCTCAAAAACCGAAGATGTTACAGACGTGAAAATTGGTATTTAGATTCTTCTTTAAAAATAAAGAAACACGTGTTTTACCATTTTTCGAAAATCCAGTTAAGGGAGATGAAAAAGGGGGGTGAATTTTTTTTATAAGGATACCTATATTTCAAAAACCGAAGATGTTAGAAAAGTAAAAATTTACATTTTAAATCTTCATTATAAAGTAAGTTTACGTGCCAAATTTCTTGCTCCTAACGTCAGTAGTTCTCAAGATATAGATATTAATAAAAACGTGCGTGCCGAGCGCGCGAAGCGCGCGAGGAATAAACGCCAGCTAGTACTCGATATTGCTTGATTACGATAACTATTAAGTTCTTACTATTTCGGCTTGCTCTCTTTGCTTCTTCGTCACTCGAATATATGTATATAGAAAGGAAGCATGTAACTCTGAAGCCGAATTATCGCGCTGCAAATCTAGAACAGGGTATCTACTCCCTGGAAAAGCCGGGGATTTTCAGGGATTTTTTTTACCTTGAAAAATCCGGGAATTCTCATGGAATTTTATTGAGACTCAGGGAATTTTTTCAAAAATTGTCTGATAATTTTATTAACGATCTCTTTTTAGCATCGTCTTATATAAGTTTCATAGAAAATTGTTCAATTTTTTAATATTTAAATAAATTAGTACTCTTTAAGACGTTTATAATAAATTATTTTTTGTTTTATATTTTTATTTTATATTTTTGCGTATATCTTTCGCATTTAGATATAGTGATATATTGTTATTGTCCAAATTAATTTTACGATTTATAAATCAATATTAAATGCTAGAAAAACTGCATTTTTGATAACTTTCTTTGTAATCATATAAATAGAAAACATTAGAAAGCGCATACAATAAAAAAACTTATTTTAAAAAGTTGCATCTACAAATTTTCTTATTTTATCTGGAATTTTAAACGAAAATAGCAGGGAATTCTCAGGGAATTTTTTTTCAAATTTGAGTAGACACCCTGTAGAATTACATTATACCATTTAATGCAGCCTATTTATATTATTATTATTATTACTATTATTATTTACAGGCGAGACAAATAACTTTACCTCCAACAAATAGCATTCCGTTCGCCAAAAAGTCGGAAATGTCGCATATGATTAACATATGCGGTACACCGTCGTCTTCGCCTGTCGAAACAAATCACGGGAATAAGAATTCCATATTGAGGCCTAAATCGCCAGGCGGTGGATTATCGAGGCATCCGGACGAATTTTCTGATGACAGTCTGAATCATTCAGATGATGAAGCAATTTTGACAGAATGCATACAGTCTGCAATGCCAAAGGTTATCAGTCGGTTCTTTATTCTAACTGAGAAGAGAATATTCCATTTGTACAGAGTGTCACACACCAATCAGTTATGAATCATATTTTCTTATCAGACGATTTGTGTTTTAGGCAAGATTTAACATATCACCGTCAATCAGACAGCCGTTATCGCAAGTCACGGAAAATCTTAAAGTAATGAATACAATGCAGACGCCCTCCACTTCCTCGGCATTTCTTCAGCCAAGATATGTAGAGCAAAGAAAAAATGTGACGAAAAAACGCTTACCTTTCGAAGACAATGTCGGACTTTCTGAAGAGGAGGAAGATATCATGTTGGCGCAATGTATTAGATCTGGGATGCCAAAGGTAAGTTGTTCATGTATACAGTATGTTGCAAGCAGGATGTTGAAAAATACACTAAAAAAAATGTTTTTCTGTTTCACAAACTTGAAATATATTCTACACAGTATATTTTATATTATTTCTATAGAATAGACAGTGCCTCTCTAATATATTTCCAACATATGTATGATGATTTTTATAGGCACTTAGTTCCACGTCTACGACAGTGACGTCTACAATCAAAAAGTTCGAGCCGTGCCCGAAAACTACGAAGAGTTTTTGGAGTCCTCCATCTTCCTGCTTTACGAACAAGACTTATTCTTCCCAGAGTGGCGCCGCGCAACACTCATCGTTGTACAAATCCGCGAATGTCAACACTGCGGACGCGCGTTATGCCAGAAATGTATCGGGTAATCTTAATGGTTTCTCGGGGAGAACGACGAGCAGCGGTATAGCACAATCCGGTCAGATGTTGAGAAACTGTGATAACGGTACACGCGAGAGGATAAACAATTCGCCGTACTGCGCTCAAAGATCGTCGTTTCGTCACGCGGAGAGTGAAAACGGCAATTCCGTCGACAATCATTGTGTACCTGCGCGATCTCGCGTGGTGAAGTGCGCGCCGGTTTGCAGTAGGACAGAAAACAATGATGATTACGCGTGTAAAAACACGGCGAACGCGGCTGTGCCTTTGCGTCACAGTTCGGTGAGCTCTATCGGCGAGGCGGATTCGCGGATTTCCACGCAGGAATGGGCTCTACTGGAATTGTGCATCACTTCCGGTATGCCTACAAATAAGTATCGCGTTAAGGGAATGAAGCCTAGTGAGAGCGCAATTTCCAATGGACACGATGACTGCGAGCCGATACCGGAGGACAATTATTCAGTGTGCAGTTACAATTCCTACATTTTTAAAACGTAATGTGCGTGCAGATGAATGATATTATAATTACAGATTTTCTCTCTCTCTCTCTGCCTGACAATGTGTGTGTTTGTATTTGTATATACTGTATATTAAAAGAGATTGAATATTTTTATATGTTAATTAATAAAGTACACACACTTGTGTGTTTTAGGTGCTTAATTGAACTGTAGATCCCATTGTGGACTAATTTTAAATTAATAAACACAGAAATGATCATTGTGTAGTTATGACCCATATTTTTAAAATCATTAAAATATCAAAAGAGTTTCTTGCATTTTTCACATTTTATACATCCAACAAGTATGTAACAATACATACATCCAACAAGTTTTGTGTGTTTGTATATTTAGGTGCATCCATTACAGAAAATAATATTTAATTTTGATTACATCCATATCTCCATAATAGATAAAATTCATTGAATCGCATTATGAGGTGACATATTTAAGCCATTTTTTATTTTTCTAGTTTCGTATAGTTTTAGTCATAATATGCAGAAGATAGTGATTAATTATAATTCTCTCGATATTATCAATATCAAATTAATATAATTTATAATAACATTTCCAGCTGAATCCTGATCTCTAAATGCAATTTTTGCAGTAAATTTTATAACAATTATGACAATTATCGTCTCGCCGAAAAATGCACTAACAATACGATTAAATAATAAAGATTTAGGATATATTTTATTAAATAAAAATAAATTTTTCCAAATCTTATCTTTAAGTGTTATTATATCATCTTTCATTATAGATTTATCATATTACACATATTGGCTGAGTTTATAATGTTAAATGATATTCGCACACGCATTAATATGTATATTAGATAAATTCTAAACGTATGATATTACTGGTAAATTGCTTTTGCAGATGCGGAATTATATGCAGCGTTATACGCACAGAAAATGTTAACTCGGCTCTACTTTTAGATTCACGATCTAATACAAATTTAATTCATATGTTGCATCCTTTATTGTTATAATTTATTTGTCAAAGTAGAAACATTTATTCCGAACGGTCTATCTTTGAAATAGATATTTTACTATTATCAAATATTTCAAAAAGACAATATTTCAGGCCGTTGTCCCATCTTTCGCGCGCGCGCGAATTTCTTATCATATATTTACACTGATTAAGAGACACGCGTGTCACACGCCAAGTCTGAGAGTAAATTATCAAATTAATTCTTAAATTATCAAATTTCAATGACGGGGTTCTGGATTAATGGAATTCCTAATCGAGTTTGTTTTACATAATAAAAATGTATTTATTTTTACTCTACATATTCTATATATTATAAGCAACATATTTCTTTGTATAACAGGATGTCTGGTTCTCTGGAAAAATCGGGAAAATCGGGAAAATCGGCGATTGTCAGAGATTTTTTTTACCTTGAAAAATCCAAGAATTCTTATGAAATTTTATTGAGACTCAGGGAATTTTTTCAAAAATTGTCTTTTATAATTTTATTGACGATCTCTTTTTAATATTAAAGTCATATGTAAGTTTCATAGAAAATTGTTCAATTTTTTAATAATATTTAAATAAATTAGTATTCTTTAAGACGTTTATAATAAATTATTTTTTGTTTCATATTTTTATTTTACATTTTTGCATATACCTTTAGCGTTTAGATATAGTGATTTAGATATTGCACTTTGTTATTGTCCAAATTAATTTTACGATTAATAAATCAATATTAAATGCTAAAAAAACTGCATTCTTGATAACTTTCTTTGTAATCGTATGAATAGAAAACATTAGAAACCACATACAATGAAGGAACGTATTTTAAAAAGCTGCATCTACAGATTTTCTTATTTTATGGAATTTCAAACGAAAATATCTGGAAGATCAGGGAATTCTCAGGGGATTTTTTTACATGATTTAAGTAGACACCTGTACAATTTTTTAAACAAGATTTGCGCCTTTTTTATATTTTTTTGAAAAAATGAAGGACCCATTTCTCAGATATTTATATATAGAAATATATATTAATATATATATTATATAATATATATTAATATTATATATAGAAATTCAATCTTATACAATTATAACTTTTTTTATTTAGACATTGTGATTCTATAACGATATTATTCTTTTAAATTATTAGTTATTTATTTTTCGCCGAATATTTTGTGCTCTAAAGTTTTCGACAAACCCTCTCCGTATAATAATATTTATGTTAATCGTCGATATGCGAAGACTACAAATTGGATAGTTGCCGGAAATCGGACGAATTCCATTCGTCGGAAAGAAAATCGCAGTGTCCGGATTGTCGTATTAGGTATGTATGTGCTAGCACACTTCTTGCGATCGCGAAGAGAGGTCGGTCGAGCGTAAAGTCCGGCCGCCTCTTGACCGCTACCTTGATGCCCTTCGATGACTCGTAATGACCACTTGCACGGCACCTTAGTCTATTTTCTGCACGTATAAATGTACGCAACGCAACGCCCGCACGACCGTATTCCGCAGTGCACCGCGAAGTGTGTCCGTTGGCGAAGATATCCCCGGAGGAGTGCCGATCTTTCCAGGTAAAGGTTTACACGGGCGTGTTTATGTGAATTTTCAAAGAGTATGTCACAGAGATTATAACGAGTGATATATTTTTTTTATAATCCCACGCTCTCGCTCTTATTTAACATTTTGTTTTATTTAGCTCAAATACAATTAAAGGTGTCATATTTTCGTCAGAATGGAAAAAATAGATAATAATGAAAAATAATTGAAAAGATGAATAAAAAATAGAGCAATAAAAAATTAATGTAATACGTTTAACAATAATAAATATTAGGATTAATTAATAATATAAAATACAGATATTTAAATGTAAAGGAATATAAAATTACATTTACTTGAATTTCTTTGTTCAATAAATTATGTATTATTATTATTAAAAATTAAAAAATTAAATAATAAATGGTATGACATCTTATAATTAGCTTCTTGCAAAAATATTCAGTTTGTATTTTTAAAACTATCGGTGACTTCGATATTTTTAAAAATAACACTTTTAATTCCAAATTTTCTTGAAAAAGTAAATTTATATTTATTATTGATTTTCTATTATTACTTTCAACATTTCACAATTTACACGTATATATGTAAAGAATCGAAGATATAAATATGTAAAAGATGTAATGTGATAATAATAATAGATCACAAATTATTTTGTGAATGATCGAAACAAAAAAATAAGTGGGTGGAAGAACGGAGCATGTGTGTAAATACTGTAAACATTATAAACATATCGACGAATTTGATCGAACTTATATGTTTGTCCGAGAGTTTATTTTTTCGATTTAATTTTATTTTTGATATAATATCGTTCATCAAATGTTTTATTCACGAAAATAATCTGAAAAAAAAGAATTAGTATGATTTTTGATAATTAATTATATGTATAAGAAAGAAATTAAATTCATAAAAAATATATAAATATAAATGAAAAATATATTTTTATAATTTATAATTTATTCATTTTTAAAAATTTTATTTATATTTTTATTGAAGCAAAAAAGTTGCAAAAAAGATCCAAAATATTTTTTAATTTTGACTTTAATCTTCCACTTCTCTTTCTCTTTTCACAGTTCGTATTGTTCATAGCTTTCGTGTAAATGGATAAATAAACAGGATGTCTTTTATTAACAGACGGACTTTCTTTGAACTGTGTATTCTTTTGCCAGTTTTGTTATCTTTGCTTGAAAAAATTGCCTCTCGATATTGGCAAAAGGGTCGTTCAAAGAAAGCACACAGTTCAAGGGAAGTGAGTTGATTTTTAACGAGATACATCCCCATGTAGAAGGCAAAAGGGAGAAAATTTAGCCACGCTGCATTAACCCACATCGATATCGCCGGTCCTGAGAGGCTCGTACGTTTAAATGCAGATGCACCCTCGTGCTTTCCACGTCCTTGCCCTCGCACTGACCGCGGTCGTAAGAGCCGGCTGTGACGATAAAGCAAGATGGTATTACGGATTACGGTCTGTGCTCAAAAATTGCTCGCCGGAGTCCCGGAACAGTTCCGGCCAGGATGAATTATTGGAGATTTTTAAAGGATGCGTCCAGCAAAGGATCGTCGACACCCTGGATGTCTTCCTCGACGACGACATCATTCCGATAATCGAAGGAATCGATTTGATACGATTTCGTCCGAACGATGAGAACAGCACGGAATCTAAGTGAGTTGATCTCTATAATATAAGAGATTAACAAAAAAAAGGGCCAGGTCGGTGGGTTGTTGTAGCGGGAAAACAGGTAGGCGTATGTAGTCAGAAATAGAATTTGTCCGACAAAGGCTAAAGATACGTTAATCAGGGAGATAGGGGAGCTGGAATTTTATTGGAGGGATTCTCCGGCAGCAGCTCGTAATATTTGTTATATTAGAATTCTTGTTGAATTTCGAAAGAATGCGTTATCTATCGCGTGCTTTAACGTTCAGAGCGCTTGTGCACCGAAAATTTTCAATTATTTTCAATTATACGATGTTATTGGAAGAATATTTGGGTGAAAATGCGCTTGTTACATACCATTGGTTACATGCAATAAAGATACTGTGTATTAGGGAAATACATACTATACATTATAAAATTAATTATGTGTATCAAGAGTAAAGCTGGGTTTGGAGTAAGGAAAGTGTGCCTAATATCGGATTTATTTTTAAAGCCTCATATTTATACAAGATTTTTTTAGAAATTAAAAATTGAATAAATCACGTGGTTTACACAAACTTCTAACTATAATAAATAAACAAAACTTTTTCGATAATATAATCAATTTTTTTTAAGTAGAAGTGTACACTGAGAAAAAATTTAGTTGAAAATTTTCAAAAAAATATTCTGTTGTAGTAACACTGTTGTACTGAACTCTCTGTTTTGATGGTTTGAATAAGCTTTGTTTACATCAACAAATTATTTTGTAATATTTTATTTGAATGTATCGGACTAAATAATTAGTTGGGCAAAACAAATTTTGCTTTTTTCAACCAAATTTTTTTCTCAGTGTAAAAAATGGTAATTTCCGATATTGGACACACTATGTTCTTAATATCGTATACCTCATTTTTAACTTTTTAAAAGCTTTTTAAAGATTATTGCAAAAAAACATTAATTTTAATTCATTAAAATTTTTTATTTAATTATCAATATATATAGAAAAAATGCAAGTAAAAAACCTTTTTGAAAAACATCAGTCTCATAAAAATAGCACACAAATTTGGTCAATTACAATTCGAACACAAAATACAAATAAATTACAAAATAATACAAAATTTAAAATCATAATGACAGATTACATTTTAAACTAAAGTTACATATTTTTAAATATCAATATCAGTGAGTGTACAATTAGGCAAGTATTCATGAAAGAAATATGACTGTCCGAACGAGAATACAAAAGTCTACTACTTAACTTTTATTAATAAAATTAAAAGACTATAACCTATAGACTGCATATATGTTGAGAAAAAAATACTTTCACGTATCTTTTCATTCATAACATCTGTCTAAACACACGTACGCAAAAATTTTTTTAGATAACCAAAACTGAAATAATTTACACCGACAAATTAACTACTTTGTTCACTTCCAATTAGACTAACGTTATACTGCACAAAGGAGAAGCAATTAAGACAGTTTCCAAGAGAGTTACAGCACTAACCAGAGAAATACAAGTGTGCGATATTGGAAAGGTATACAATATTAGATTCAGTTCCCTTACATGTGTCTATTCGATGAACCTTATGGAACACAAATTCCGAAGTAGCTAAGAAAGAAATATTAAATTAATATCTCTACAGTTCTTTCTTTTCATCGCTCGTCTGCAGAATTCACTGCGTTTAAAACAAAACAAAAAAAATTACTGCATTTAAAAAAAATTACCGCATATAGCGTATCGTTGTTGCAAATGTAAAATCGTATTTGCAATTTAAAACACGTGCAGCGCGTGATTCTTCAGCAGAGATAATTTTCCCGATAGATCGGGAGAGAGCACCAGCTGGTCAGCAATCATTTGGAATCGATTGGCGCGCGTTCTGCGGACTCACGCTTTCAAAGTTGACGTCGAACGCATATTCAACGCAGCACCGTCCGAGCTTGGTCCGAACAGTAATATCGTCCAAAGTGAGTTTCGCGGCGCAAGTTTTGCACACGACGCATCCTCGAGTTGTGAAGCTAACTTTACAGTTGATTTTGTGAAATTCCCAGGTCGAAGACGTCACCGACATCGTCACCGTCACCGTCATCACATGTTACCGCTGATGATGATAGGCCTGTTGTTGATGGGTTCGATCCTAGTACCGATGGGCTTCCAATTTCTCGCGGTGCTGGGCGGCAAGGCTCTGATCCTCGCCAAAATGGCCCTCATATTGTCCAGTATACAGGGCCTGAAGAAGATAGCCACGAGCGGTGTCAATTACGGATTATACCACGTTCACGACAGGAGCCATCAGATGCTCCCCGAGGAGGAGGAACATCAGCTATTCGTGCCTCCGCATCCTTAGCTCTTTTTCGCCAAGTAAGAGTTTCTGGAGATACGAATTATTCAAGGAGAGATGTTCCCAACGCGATGCGCATTGTACCCTCGTCGATAAAAAACGAAGGATAAAAGCAGTGAGCAGTCGGCATTACTTTCTGAAATTCTGAATTATTCATTGGCGAAAGGTCCTTGAATTTTATTAATAATCACGTACACGCGAATCTCTTGTGCTCTCTATTTTTTTTTTCCTTCGAGATATTTTACCCATCGCCGCACATTTCGCCCGCAAGCTATTCGATTACGCAAAAGCGTTCTCCAAATCTTGCTTGGAGATGTGACATAACACATATAGCGTATAATATATATTGGAATGTGTAGTTGTGTACAAGCCGAGACAGATTTCAAAAGTATCTTGGAAGGAGAAATGACTTTTTTTAATCTGAATTTTAGTAGAGTGTTAATTGATTGAATTTACACTGAAAAAATTGTATTCTCATTTTAAGAATTTCTCATTTATTTTTAGAATACCCTGTTCTAAAATAGGCGCCAAAAGGATTCTCTTATCTTAAGAGGGGAATCCTCTAAAGATTAGAGTATCAGATAATCCTGATTTATAAAAATGTAGACGAAATGGCATTTTTTTTACATTAACAAAAAATACATTATTTTACAGCACACAGGCAAAGAAAGCATAGACTTAGTACATATAGACCGAACATGAAGCACGAGACTTGGGTCCTGAACGATTAAATTTGGTTATATTACACGTTACTTACTCGTGAACACTTCTCCTAAGTCGCTCAAATCTTCTTTTTCGAGTCTTTATTAACTTTATCCATTCTTCTAAACTAAAACCATTCAGTGACAAACACTGCACTGCAACACTATCCCAAGAAGAACAAAAAGTCAAGATGATGTCATTGTGACGTCAAGATGATAGGAAAATATCAGAGTTTGATCACTAAACTATCATGACTCCAAAATGACTGTACAGTGATTCGTCATAAAATCATTATATGACGATATTTTGACTTTCAGGATTATAATTCGCATATTTTCGAAAACATAATTTTTTCTGCGAGGAGATTGCCTGGCACTTATTGATTGAAATTATCATATACAGGGTGTCCCAAAATCACCGGACACCGTTTCACTGACAGATTCTGTGGAACATTCTAAGACGAAAATTCTTATGCGAAAATGTCAAGGCTATAATAGTTTTTAAATAGGAAGCACTTAAAGTTGACCAATAAGTCTGCGGAAATTTCGCGCGCTCAGACATGGCATATCGCAAAGCAAGTGAAGGTGCCCTTATACATTGACTCAGTTTTTAGATATTGACATAATTCTGCATACAACAAGGAAATTACTTTGAAGTTTTATCTTATTTATCTGTGATTGTTTAATTTACTATACATAAAGATTAATGCCAGCATTACGGAACATCAATCAATACATATGTCAAATGAAGTGCATCACAAACTGGCGTATGACTTTTTTCGTATGGTAAGCATATTCAAATTATGTCAATCGATAATTTTATATTTCTATGATAAAGTAGGATAAAATAATTAAAAAATTATAAAAATAATAATTATTATTATTATTATAAATTTGGATAAATAATTAAGACATTTCTTGACTTTTACCGATTTTACATATTCAATCTCTATGTAATTATCGATGTAGGAAAACTCTACGTTATTATTATACATTATTATTTATTTTTTCTTACTTTATCATAGAAATATAAAATTATCAATTGACATAATTTGAATATGCCTACCATACGAAGAAAGTCATACGCCAGTTTGTGATGCACTTCATTTGACATATGTATTGATTGATGTTCCGTAATGCTGGCATTAATCTTTATGTATAGTAAATTAAACAATCACAGATAAATAAGATAAAACTTCAAAGTAATTTCCTTGTTGTATGCAGAATTATGTCAATATCTAAAAACTGAGTCAATGTATAAGGGCACCTTCACTTGCTTTGCCATGTGCCATGTCTGAGCGCGCGAAATTTCCGCAGACTTATTGGTCAACTTTAAGTGCTCCCCGTTTAAAAAACTATTATAGCCTTACCGTCCTTGCCAGGAACCATAATGACGTCATCATGACTTATAGAACTGACTTTTGAAAAATGTCATTTTGACATCATTTTGACTTATGTGTTCTCCTTGGGTATATAACCATATACGTTATTGCAACAATATAACCATACAACACCAAACAAACGGTCCCCATAAAAAATATACAATCGTTTGTTATTAACAGATAATATATTCTTAATTTTAGAGAATGTTCTGGAAACACTTAAGAATATCTGTTAAGAGGGATTTTATAGTATACAATCCTCTTCACACTTCGAGAATACAATTTTTTTTTGGTGTAATGACTATTCCAAATTTGAAGTGACGATCGCACGCGCGAGAGAGCGAATCAGTTGAAACGTTTCAGGTCGCTGACGTCCACGTGTCGATTAAATCCGCCACGGCAGAATTGCAAATCGACGATTGTATTATTGATAGACCTATAAAATGCGCACTGTATTATTTGCAGCGATTTCCGCGCTCTGCGACCATCGTTTTAATCGTATTTAATTTAAACATGAGAATCCGCTCGCGAAACATACCGTTTTGTTCCGTCATGTTTTGACACGCGCGTTTCTCGTATCGAGGATATACGATCTGTCACACGAGATAGCATCGTTTGCGCGCATCTGGGAGGAAAATAATCCTTTTGAAGGAACATGCATATATGGGATATATCGTAATGCGTCAGCCACGATGTTCGTTAACTGAAATCGTTTCGAACTCGATTTCCCCCCCTTTTGTGTGAACGCGATGATCGAGCGAGGCGAGGATTGGCATTTGTCCACATTATTTGGTAAATTCGAACGTGTGATAAAGTTATCGGATGATAAATCGCGATTATTTTATTCAGCGTCATATTAAGAGCGCGTCGCGCTTCATGGTCAACTTCTATGGGAAAACATGCATACGCAATGTCTACCATTTACATCTAAATAGGGTACCGTCATAGGTGATTTTGACGTTTATAGGGTACTTTGGCTCCATCGCGTGCAAAAGATCTATATTGAAATATTGATCGCTATTTTTGTTTTTGTATTTTTATCTTTGTATTTTACGTATCATGTAGAGGATAGAGATCCGTAATAATAAACGTGCGATTATTAGTCAACGGTCTTTGTATCAAAATGCTTATTTCTGTGAATATATAGAGTAATATAATTCTTTTTCTTAAAAAGTTTAATTTAAGAGATAAACATTCAAGTTTCATCGATTTGAAATTCTGTGTATCAGACATGGTTGGCAATTATCTTTTGCGCTATAATTAACTTTGGATCATATTCGTTAACATTTGTTTCATACCATGTTACAAAATGCATGATATTTATTAATTATTTATTACATCGCTATTTATATTATAAGTCGATTATAGAAATATTTTGATTTTTTGTACATTAAATATTTTGATTAAATATTGTTATCAACTATTTGCTAACAACTTGAAAAGTTGATGGCCAATTCACAGTCACCTATGATTTCAACGTTTAATATTTAACATTCTTCTGTCGTCATTATCTTGGAAGTAAGTATTAGAGATTTCTCACTTTAAATTATATTTAAGGCTAACGCGTGAACATTTTAACGTTTAATTTAACATTTAACGTGTGAACATTTAATTTAATATGCGAACATTTCAACGTTTAATTTATCATTTAACATGTGAACATTTGATTTAATATGCGAACATTTCAACGTTAATTTTAACATTCTTAACTTTCTTCTGTTATCGTTATCTTGAAAGTAAGTAGACTTCTCACTTTAAACTATTTAAGGCTAACATGTGAACATTCAACATTTAACATGTGAACATTTAATTTAACGCGTAAACATTTCAGGGTTTAATTTAACATTTAACGTGTGAACATTTAATTTAATATGCGAACATTTCAACGTTAAATTTAACATTTTTAACATTTTTCTGTCATCGTTATCTTGAAAGTAAGTAGACTTCTTACTTTAAACTATTTAAGGCTAACATAAAGATTCAACATTTAACACGTGAACATTACAAAAACATGTGAACATTTCAACGTTAAATTTAACATTCTTAACATTCTTCTGTCATCGTTATCTTGAAAGTAAGTAGATTTCTCACTTTAAACTATATTTAAGGCTGACATGTGAACATTTACACTCACCATAAGATACACTTTTCTATTGTTGTATCGAAAATTGAACTCGCTGATATAATTATATAATTTTCTATTCTCTTTATTCACGTTTAATTATATTTTGAATTTGTTGAGAAAAAAAAGGAAAACAAATATAATAACGCGCCCTCTCTCAGCGCATTTCCATTGCAGGAAAAATTATTTGTAAAGCTTACAGGATATCACCTTGAGCCACGGACGACGACTCCTCGCCGCCGTCATCGATCTCAATTACTGCTTTGAGATTAAAGCCGGACAAGACGTCGCGATATCGAGACATGTATATATACAATATATACCCAAGGAGAACAAAAAGTCAAGATGATGTCATTGTGACGTCAAGATGACGGGAAAATATCAGAGTTTGATCACTAAACTGACTATCATGACTCCAAAATGACTGTGCAGTGACTCGTCAAAAAACCTTATATGACGATATTTTGACTTTCAGGATTTTAATTCGCATATTTTCGAAAACATATTTTTTTCTGCGAGGAGATTGCCTGGCACTTATTGATTGAAATTATCATATATATATAAATATATTTATTTCACTTTATTCATTGAAAATTTTAGTTTTATGACGTCACAAAACCGTCCTTGCCAGGAACCATAATGACGTCATCATGACTTATAGAACTGACTTTTGAAAGATGTCATTTTGACATCATTTTGACTTATGTGTTCTCCTTGGGTATAGAGAAATTAATCGTATGTATACATATATATATATATATATATATATACATACGATGAATTTCT